>APFE030402384.1:184280-231096 GCA_000404065.3 Pinus taeda
AGTATTATCAAATCAAACACTTTTTCATTTCCATACTCAGATTCATATACGCTACTTCAGTTAATGGAACTTGCGTGTACACGCAACTGTGTTTAATGCAACTAGCGTATATCCAGTAATCTTATGATTTAGTTAATCCATTAAATGTTGATCTTTAGTTAGTGCATCAGAACTTTATTAACCATATGAATAGTAAATAGGTGCAGTAAAACATAACTGATCATCACACACAAGAAGCACACATGAACACCATGATGTAATGTGGAAACCCAATGTGGGTGAAAACCACCTGTTGCAATTTATCTTTATCATTTTTTAATAAGAAACTTCTTTTTACAATATTTATGTACTGGTTCAGCCTTGTTACACTAAAATTTGTCACCATGACTATTTGCAGTTAGTGTGGCTCCATCAACTGTCATACTATCCTCCTTGGCAAGTCTCATACCTCTGCTCTCCATGTCAAACTTCAAGAAAGAGAGAAAGTCTTTAAAAATCTATTTATCTCTGGGTACGCAGTTTCTCTCAGCCTTACCTGCGTGTACGTAACCCAAGTTCACAATACCTACGTACTTGTACGCTCTGTATGTAAAGGGGTGGGTGTGTACCCCTGTAAAGGTCAAAAGGCGCGAGTTTCATCTTAAAAAAGTTACTTGTGGTCATTTCTAGAGCATTCTAGAAGCTTGTTCGACGTGTATTGAGCATCTCCAAATGGTTCATGTATCCCTATGAAAGAGGAACTTATCCTATCAAGAGGGGAGCTATCCCATCTAAAGAGGGGCTTATCCCATTGATGGTGGAACTGATTAACTTCCTCTAGAGCACTATAAATACAGGCATTGGGCCAGAAGGAGAGAGGTTAAAAGTTGAATATTCCAAAGGGTAGATGCTGTTGGAATTAGGACTTCCTTGTAGAAGCTTTTGAGGAGAGATTCCCATCCTTTCTTGTTTCATTTG
This sequence comes from Pinus taeda, assembly GCA_000404065.3. NCBI lineage: Eukaryota > Viridiplantae > Streptophyta > Pinopsida > Pinales > Pinaceae > Pinus > Pinus taeda. The sequence goes on from APFE030402384.1 coordinate 185,238, forward strand.
GATGTGGGTGAGCTTATCAAAGTAAAGGAGAACTCTTGCTGGACCCTGGGAGGACTTGCACAACACCAAGGCTCAGGTTGTAATGGTTTCTTTTGTTTCCTATTAATACAAATAAGTCCATTCTTCTCAACAATTTGTTATTTATGAGTTGTTTCATATACTCCTTGGTCTGTATGTTGAATATGTTTTATTTTATGAGATATTCATGTGCTATTTAATCGTTTGATTGTTAGTGAATGCAGGTTTCGAAGTGAAGGAGGAGCTCATCCGGATCGACGAGGCTGGACTATTACAACAGCGTTGGACTACAGGTAGGATCTAAACACTTGATTTCTTATATGGTAAATGCATATTTAGAGAAGGATTGTTCTTAATTGTCTTGTTTGTCACTAGAAAGCCTTAAGCTTCTAGGGAGGTTGGTTTTGTCCGCAAAATTGACTCTTTCTGCCTGACACATGTTTTTGGTTCAGGTTAGTACTCTTGAAAAACACTAAGTATAAATGGATCCATATAGAAATTATGCTTCCTTTTGAGAGTTAGAAGAGAGAGAATCGTTTGCTCAAGAAAATCCTCTTAGAGATATGTTTGCATCTGCTTCTAGTCGTGTTTTAAATTCTTTTGAAATAGAGTATGAAGAATCACAGCCTACTGCTAGATGGAAGCTCCCAAATATAAATGCCTGAGAAGTCTATTCTGATTTATTAGTCTTCCACTTAAAAGCTGCCACTAGAATATCTATAAAGGAATTAATTAACCAAATAGAAGAAAACTCTGATTGTGTCCAGTCTATTCCACTATTAGATCCTAAGAAGCTTCAAGCTGAAGCTAAGAGGTTGAGAACCCAATATCTTCACTTGGGTTGTCTCAGAATAGTGATTCATGCATTAACACGCCAGGGCATGAATACTTTTGCTCCAGCCACTGTTAGAGATCTGACCCACAATAAATATAAATATTCATTGATTGGAAGAATTGCAGCTCCTCTTTCTAATGGCCTAGTATACTTCGATTGTTACTGAAATTTTTTAGTCTATGTATTCGATGAGACAATCAAAAGTATCCTTCAGTTGCAAATCCAATCCAATGGGCTCGACATGGCCAAGAAAAGACACAATATTGTCATTCAAACCAGAGGTTGTAATAGGCATACTAATACCCTCTGTCCTGCAGTATTGCATGCTCCCAGTAAAGAGTTGAAAGCCAGTGTTGTGGTGTTAACTAACTCCAGAAACCAAAAGATTGACCATTAGACCATTAGATGGGAAGACTTAACTTTCCTAGAACATTGGGTTGTGTCAAGTCCCAAACCTCTTACTATGAAGAAAATAACTTCTCTAGACATCCTGGAAGAATCATCTGCTGTTGTTCTTTCGTTCCCTAGAAGGTCAACCATAGATAAAAAAAATCGACGATATGTGCAGAAGATCACCATTGTACAAAGACCCTGAGTTTGTAGATACAACTTGCTCCAGTTCTAATTCAAACTCCTTCAAACACATCTCATTATTTGAATTTGCACAATTAGTAAATTTTTCTTCTCTTGAAGTCAAATGTCCAGTGTTAACCTCAGTCATCTTGTTGATATTGTCATGCATGAAAATCATACTCCTAGGATAGGAGAAGCCTCACATACCACTTCATTAAATCCTTGTCCTAATCCAAAGTGTTTGGATATACCATTTCCCCACGAAGTTGAACACATCCTAATGATGCATGAAATCACTACCTTGGAAAATGAAGATCCAAGGCTGGCAACAATTTTCAGTACCATGAGGCCAACAAAGCCTAGATATGGGCTTGGACTTCTAGAACAAGAAAATGGGCTTATCCCTGATTCAAGATTTGGCCCAATTCCAAAAGATTATAAAAAACTAGCCATCATGGAAATGCAAAAGTTTTTTACATTAATGGACGCTTGTCCCAAGCATAAAATTGGAGGTGCATACATGAAAGCCATGCTAAATTAGGATCTTCTCACTCATCTAGAAGCTAAATCTTTTGGTCCTACTCATAATGTTAAAGAAAACGTTAAACTATCTCAAGAATGGAAACAATATATGTAAGAAACAAATTCTTATATATCTTTCTATTCCTAGAAAAACATGAGACAAACAAAAGGTGTTATGATGGCAGGTGATAAGGCCTCTACTTCATCACTTCACTACTAGTCAGCCTTAGATGGTAGTAAGGTTGAGACAGTAACCACTTTCCCTCCTTATAAAGGTATTGTCTTAGGAGAAGGTCAAAATTTTGCAAAGGCCACTCCTATAGTATTAAAAGATGATAATGCTTTGGGAATAGATGGCAGAATACAAAAGGCCAATGAAAAACTAAATTCGACAAACACAGCCACTAAGGGTCGCGAGATGAAAGTGATAAAATCTGCAGAGGTTAAAGATCAATTTGATGTTGTGCAAGTTTCTTTGAATGATGTAAATAAAAATTTTAATGATGTACAATAGACATTTTCAGTTGTTAGAGGATACACTAGAGAATCTTTGAACAAGATAGAAGAAGTAGGAGAAACAATGGTAGAACAATTTGATTCTACTAAAGGAATAATAAGTGAACTCCTACGAAAGTAGAAAATATATCGGTATCAAAAATAGGCAAACTAGTTCCAGATTTCTTTTTGCACAAAAGAAGTGTAAAGATACAAGACCCTGTCAAACCAGTGGACAGATTTCCATTCTTACTTCCCAAAGAAATTGTAGTTTCACAGAATTAAGAATTATCAGAACAAGTTTCTCTAGCATCATTATTTCAAGAAGAAGAAAAAGCAGCCAAGGTCGTTCCTATCTATGAATCTTTAGAAAGTCAATTCAATAAATAGTCGGCTCCTGATCTGACTGGAAAAGGAAAACTTCCACAGACACATACATTCTTCCTAGAATCCCAGAAGGAATGGAATGTTGATAATCTTAGCAATGGTCAAATCAAATAACTAATTGATGTAATGTTTTATGAGTATAAGCTAATGTGTCTCAAGGGTAAGAGTGAAATTGAAGCATGTAAGACCACCATATAGTGTTTCACTGGAACACTTCTTAGATGGTGGGAAACAGAATCATACTCGGCCTTAATAGCTAATATGGAAGAAGAATGTCATAAGGATGCACATGGAAATATCATTCATAATTTTGATGGGTCAGTTAATATGATTGAAGCTTTGACTTCGATGATCTTAGAGCACTAGTGTGGCTCTTAAGAAGAATTGGATGACAAACACGAGGTTATATTTATGAACCTCAAATGCAACAAAATGTCACAATTTGAAGACTTTCACAGAGATTGGGTACAAAGAATATATGAAGTGAAAGATTCTAAAAATTTATTATGGAAACAAGTATACCTTGCAGTTCTGCCATCCAGATTTGTTGATTATATCAAATTGCAAGAAGTATTTCAATTACCTTTTGAATCGTATATGTGGGGAGAGATTTATTCTCTCATTACAAAAACATTGGTCAATTTGTGCACTAGTTCTAAGGTATACAGATCCTCAGAAAAATTGTCAAGGCTTCCAAATAGTAAATCTATTTGCAATAAATATGGCCTAACCATTGATGATCCTTTGGTTAGAAATAGGAAAGCCAAAAAGAGTGCCAAAAAGGAATATAAGCAGACTGCCAAATTCTATAGAAATAAAGACAGATCCTCAGGAAGAAAAGTCCCTTCAAGGACCAAAAAGGGACATTACAGGTATGTGCCTAGGACACATTATTATAAGCCTTCAAAGATAGATCTGAATACATCCAAACAAGAAAAATGGAATAAGCTAACATGTTGGCTTTGTGGTAAGATGGGTCATACATCCAATCGATGTCTAGTGGGTGAGGAATCAAAGAAAAATAGAGGTAAGAAAAATCGTCCTTTGAAAATACATGATAAAGCTGTCAAAATAGAGACTCAAACACAATGCAGAAAGTGTGGGTCCAAAAATCATGACACAAATCATTGTCCAAATATTTCAATCACATAACATTTACAATAGTAAAAACTAGAAGAGACATCTGTTGACTCCTTCAGCTCTTCATCAGAATCATATGTTGAAAATTTACATGCACATATGCAAGCTTGTGCATGATGAGACTTAGACAATTGTGGATGCCCAAACTATTCTAATTTTGATTCTTATTTTTACATTGAATCCTCTATTGAAGAAATGCATTTAGTACCACATAATGAAAAGGTGATGATGGCTCATACTGAAAAGAAGAATTCAAGATTCATTCTCAAATCTGAGCCATGGAAGAAGGTGATATGAAGGAGAGACTTACTACTACATTCATGGATCAGCTACATGTATCAAGTTCTTCTTAAAATACTGTCAAAAAGCCATTATTTGTTGATGCCTCATTTGAGCGGAATACCAAATCATTACAGAAACATCAACCACATGACAACTTTCACTCACTCACCTTGGACAAGGTAAGCAGAGAATTACATCTTCTCAAAACTGAAATTTCTGGTTTAAAATCTCGAATTGCAAAATTAGAAAAAGGAAGGCAGCCTGAAAGTGTCCAAGAATGGAACACTACAACCTCCTACCAAAATCCAAATATAGAAACCATTGAAGGATAAAAAGATCCTATTTTAAGATTCAGAGACATGAGGATCAAATTGAATATCAGTAGCACCATGTAAAGGTAAATCTGTGTATACAAAAAGAAATGTTTTCACTAACTGCGATATTAGATTCTAGTGCTGATTTAAATATCTTGAATTCAAAAGTTATCCCAGCAAAATATTGGATTTCTGCAGAAAGGAAAGTTGTTGGTCTAGGAAATAAAACACTCAAGTATGAAGTACCAAAAGCTTCTATATGTTTTGACAAACATAGTATAAAGCATAAGTTTACAGTCTCAGATATACCCATTGATTGCATTTTGGGTAGTATCTTTCTAGCCGTAGTTGAACCCCATGGATCAATACGATTGAAGAACAATACGATTGAAGAATAATAAAGCTAGCTACTTCATCGTAGTCCCAACCTCAAATGGAAAATAAAAAAAGTATTGAAATGCCTTACATCACAAGCCCAAGGATTTCAACCATGGTCCAGACAATCAAGGACTTAGATAGAGCTGAAGAAAAATTAACAGATCTAAAAGATCTAAAGTCTTCTATACACATTGAACAACAATTGAAAAATCCTCTAAACAAAAGGAAAATTGCTAACCTCAAAAAGATTACAGAGGATGAATGTTTTAAAGAAGAACCTAATGCATTTTGGCATGGGAAGCAGCACACAGCCGATTTACCATACAAGACAGAGTATGCTCGGAAGCCATGTAAGGGCAGAGAACTCCCAATGAATAAAGAATATAGGGATCTGTGTGAAAAAGAGATAAAGCAACTCTTGAACAAAAGACTCATTAGAGAATCTGATAGTCCTTGGCACTGTTATGGGTTCTATGTAAATAAAAGAGTAGAACATGTTAGAGGTATTCCAAGGCTTGTAATCAGTGACAACCCTCTGAACTTTGTTCTTGTAGATAACTTATATCACAAAGGAGATTTAATAGGGAGGATAGCAGTAGCAAACATATTTTCAAAATTTGATTTAAAATCAAGATTTTGGCAAGTCGCCATTTTTGAAGAAGATAATTTCAAAACAGCGTTCAGCTTGGGTGTAGAACATTATGAATGGAACGTAATCACTTTTGGATTGAAGCATGCTCGGTCTAAGTCCCAGAAGGTAATGGATTACATCTTCAAACCTTACTTTGATTGGCTCCTGCTCTATATTGATAACATCCTAATTTTTTTAAAGAATATTCAAGATCATTTCAAGCATATGCAGGCCTTTGTACAGTTGGTAAAAAGAAATGGTTTGGTTTTAAGCAAGAAGAAAATAGAGGTATTCCAAACCTCTGGCCAAACCATATTCAGTGCCCAAATATCCTTGCAAAAACATGCATTAGAATTTTCTGAAAAGTTTCCAGACATTATTACTGATACCCAACTTCAGATATTTCTAAGATATTTAAATTATGTGATTAACTTTTATCAAGATTGTGCAAAGGAAATAAGTTTGTTAAATCAAAGGCTCAAGAAAAATCTGCATCAATGGACCGAGTCCCATACTAAAGCTGTCCAATGAATCAAAGGTAAAGTCAAAACATTGCCTATCCTTTATGTAGCTGATGATAATGCTTTCAAGATCTTAGAATCAAATGCAAGCTGTCCAACGAATCGAAGGTAAAGTCAAAACACTCCCTATCTTTTATGTAGCTCATGATAATGCTTTTAAGATGGTAGAATCAAATGCAAGCAATATGGGATGGGAGGCATCATCAAACAAAAAAAGAAGGTAAAGAACAAATTATACAGTTAAATAACAAATTGTACAGTTTGCTTCAGGAACCTGGAATCAAGGGGAACAAAATTACTCTACTATAGAAAAAGAAGTTAAAACGACTTGGAATTGTATGAAAAGAAAGTTAAAGCCACTTAGAATTGTATAAATAAATTTGAAGTAAATCTTGTAAATAAAAAATTCTTGCTAATGCCTCTATGGAGAAAGTCTTAACCAAAGATATTAAAAAGCCAAGAGAAGCTACGTTTGCTCGGTGGCAGGCCTTGTTAGCGAACTTTGATATCGAACTGGAGCATATTAAAGGGAAATAAAATCATCAACCAAATTTTCTCAGTAGGGAATTAATTTATTCAGCCATCTGCACGATTCTAAATAGGTAGATTTAATTTATTATTTTTTTACGTGGACAGCAATTATGAAGCATAACGTGACATGATGGTACCTTCTAAAGGTAGACCACGACATTTATTAATAAATACATTGTCAATGCCCAAGCTCTGTTCATAACAGTGTGGTAGATTTAAATGAATTAACATGATTTTGAATGCCATAATTATTTGACACACATTAATAAATCATAGTCTGCACTCAATATCCAGATCAGATAGCTGATGGTTGAAACATGTTACGCCAACCAGCTTTTACTAATAAACACACTGCCCATATTTAAGATGATTAAAACGACAGTACGGTGAAGTTGTACCTTGGACATGCAAACCGAATGTCGCTACGTCTCTGCCTCTCAGCGTTTGGTCGGTCCAATATCGACTATGGACGTGTTCACGCGCGCATTATCAGTTGAAAATGAGAGTTTGATGATTTAAACCTAATTTCTGGATTGTATATCCTCGGATCTCCAATGTCATTATTGGTTTTCTCAGCCAAAGCTTCCATGCGGCCATCTATAAACACTGCGACTGATATTGCTATGGATTAACGATGGGTACTTCTTCGGATTTAATATGTGACTTTTGTATATATGAGAAGTTATTATTGTAAATTTGAGGAAATTTTTGAATTTGATAAAAAAAATAAATAATTTTTTTTCTCTACTGAAATTTATTTAAAAATTGATAAACAATAATTATATCAATTATTCTACATTAATACTGTTCATCATCTTCTAAAATATTCCTTAAAAATAAATAAAAAGACTCCAATTTTTTTTTAACTCACCACCGAAGAGTCTATAATACCTATAAAGCATAGATACCAAATACGCCCGTATCGGAGAAATAAATACGGAAATTCGGCAATTCGATTCGAACATCGAATAATTCGATGAAAAATCCATTCGGTTTATTGCAGGGGTTTACAAAAAAATTCATGGATTTGCTAATTTGTGTTATGTTAATTTGTGTGAAAGACAGTAAGCTTTAACCACGCATTTATACTTAATAACCACACTGAATTCACTGAATTCAACCTCAGGCACCGCGTGTTTCTAAGCTTATACCGCAGGATTCATATTGTATACCACTTTTCACTTGAACTAAGATATTCAGAGCTTATTCCATAGAAAGTCATAATCCCGTATAAGTCATCATAATGAACTCGAGGCGTATCAGAGTACATGGCATAGTACTCCAGCTACCAATTAAGCTATGTAACCTGTTTATTGTTTTATCGTGCCATAAACTGAACCTGGGGCTATATTCATTCATGAACTGGATTATCCTGGAACAATTACAGAGAGAATTGATTGCAAAATAGATAGTTGCCCAGGTTGGAAATGGAAAGGTTGTGGGATTGTATTGAAAATTTTCTAATTTTCAATTTTTTTAAATTGAGATAATAAAAAAATCATTGAAAAGTAAATTTAATAATACTAATATTTTTAATTATATATTTAGTAGAGAAATTTTATAAAATATTTTTTAATTTTTAAATATGTATTAATTATAAAAGATTTTCGATAAAATTTGAAATTAAAGAAAGGTAGTTTTGAGTTTAGAATATTTAATTTTTAAATAAATATTAATCATAAAACATTTTTAGATAAGATTTAAAAATAAGAGGGAAGTTTTGAATTTTGAAAAGAAAAGAGATTTTGGAGATAAGACAAATGTGATATAGTTTTGGTAAGTAAACTGTAATTTTAAAATTGTTTATATTGATTAAAATTATTAAAAATGATTTAAATTCCAAAATAAATAAATGAGAAAAAATTGATAAGACATTATTGTTACAAGAAAAAGAGTATATATATTTAAATGTTTAAGCTATGTATTCTCGAATTTTTTCCAAAATGGAAGATTTCTGCTACAGGCGAATTTTTTCGTTATTCGATATCAGAAATCCGAATCCGAATTCGAATATCGGGAATTGGGATAACTATGGAAGGAAGGTTGCATATTTCTTTTATTTGAAAAAAATGGAACAAGAAAAACATTTCATTATAAATAAGATGTGCACGCATCTTCAAAGACAACCAAGTTAAAAAATTATTGCGATAAGGTGACAGCTACCTCTTGAAAATAGTTCTATAACTGACCGTCGTCCTCAGCATTGTGGAAGATCTAATGGAGGCGATTGGATACTCAAAAGAGAGTCAGGTCCATTGTTAACCACAAAAACCATCGCTAACCCCATGTCATTGTTAACCAAAAAACCATCGCTAACCCCATGTTATGCGCACGTCTAAGTGGCAGTGCATCACCCAAGCTCCTGCCATACATAATCACCATGACCAACATCAAAGGATTTAAAAATACGATACAGAAACAAGAGAAAGTGGAATGGTGTACAACTTTTTGCTTACCGGGATTGTCGGCAACGAATCTTAGGGCAGCCCAACCATTGACTGGAACGTTCACAGTGTTGTGCATGGGAGGATCAACCAGGTTGAACTTCTGAAGATCTGTTTATGGATTATAATTACCAAACCCTGCTCCCAGTATGTAAAAGTCATAACCATGGAGATGGATAGGATGGCTTTCACCAGCGAATATATTTGTTCCCTGGAGAATTGCTTGAACTGTCGTATTATAGTTAAGAACTTTCACTTGTGTGGTTTTCACCCAGGACCAGAGGCCTCTACTTACATTCTGCGCAGTATAAAAAAATTGCACTGGAGGGTTGTCAGGGAAGTCCATGGTGAATACCCCTTTCATGCCAAAATGCCGAGCTTGAAGGATTGAAGAAGTCGATGGCAGAACAAACGATACGTTATTCATATTGGCTGCAAATCTTGATCCGTTGGGACCTCCACGAGACTGTCCTAGACATTTGATCAGTCCTAGACTAATGGTGTAGAAGAGATTTTCGTTCACTTTATGAGGAACGAAGACCGGGTGGTAGCTCGTGGCCAAGCTTCTTAGACCATTAGCGAACTTTGTTGCAGTCTGGGTATTGTTATAAATTGGAAGATTAGGCATGGTTGGAGCAGGTAACATTAGGCATTCTCTTTACAGACTCCAAATGTTCCCTACTCTGTAAATGCCTGCAATTCCAGCGGTGCTGACTCTGTCGAAACCCTCCTCGGACTGTGCAGGGTTTTAATCTGTAGAAAACAAGAAAAACCTTACGTTTGAAATAGCTGGTGGAATGAATGTTGGAAAGATCCTTCGACTCTCCTGGCTATCGAATCTAATAGAGTACCGCGTCTACCGGTATTGACTTGCCACTAAAAATCCCCGTTGCGCTTGCCACTGAATATGCAAATCTGTCTTTAGCGACATATTTCCACCCTTCGTGCTTGTAGAAAGTTTCCAAAACATATTTTCTTAGTTCCTCTTTGTTGTCTGTACAATGAAAAAAGTTCAGCCCTTCTCGCACCAAATTGTGTAGCCGATTCATTAATCCCTCTTCACACAGACAAATTCATTCCTCTTCGCGCAGACGATTCTTTTCTTCATCAAACAAACTTCTTCCGCCATGTTTTAGGCGAGAAGTCAATTTCCCTGCAAGGCGAATAAACTTGGAACCGAATTAGGGAGAATTTTTCCACGTGTTAACTTTTCATGTGGCCAAGGATAACGAAGCTCTATCATTGGTTGCAGTCAACCGTCTTTGGACATCCAAAAGCGGGCAGTGAAAAATGCCTCGGCATAAAGTTAATAATTGCCCTCGTAAATTTATGATTAAGAATTTTTTTATCTCGTAAGTTTGTAAGTACTGAGTTTTAATTTTTAAAAAATGTTATAAAATAAATTAAAATAAAGTATTTTTGAAATGAGTTATGGCTTTTGGACATGTGGTATTGATAAGCTATTGTATTGGCCCACTTTATTGTAACAAAGCATATTTACAAGTTTGTGATAGCCGAATTCACTTTTAGATATTGTAATATTTTGGAAATGTATACATATATGTATGTGTATGGGCTGAGTCAAAGGGGCAACAAATTCTAGGGCTAACGAGGACATGTTGCTTGGAATGAATGGCAAGCAAAGGGGTGAGAGATGATGTGACATTCAAATGATTGGCTTGCAAGAATTGGAAGGTAGACCCAAAAACCAAGCAAGAATGACAAGGCCAACTAATAAAAATCTGGAATTTGAGGGATAGATGGAGGAAGGCTAATTGGTCTAGAGGTTTGGACAAGCTAGAAAAAAAAAAAAAACCATCCAGAACAGAGATTGGACAGGCTAGAAAAAAAAACCACCCATAATAGAGATTGGACAATTGAAGAGAAGACAACGAGAAGATCGATTGTTGTGGGGGCAAGAAAGGAGTATATGATGGGTTCGGGCATCTCCAACAAAAGGGGGCGAGGGGAAATGGGTCGAAGGTGTTGGCCCTTAATCACAATGCGAGTGTTGGGAGAGTCGAGGGCAAGGGATCGATGCAGACAAAGAGGAGGCCCAATGGTTGCAATGATTGTGGCTATGCTTAAGGTAGCATAGGAAACATGTAGAGACAAGACTAAAGAGGTGGCTCAAACCTACTCTGCAACCTATCTAACATTTGGAACTTCTGACCCAATTGATAATAATGTGATGGCCTACCGTCGAGAACAAAGATCGTACAACTAAGGAGAAGGCAATGAGAAGATGGATTGTTGTGGGGGGAAGAGGGGAGTATATGAAGGGTTGGTGTATCTCCAGTGAAAGTGGGGGGAGGACTTACATCTTTCCTAATACAATGCGAGTGTTGAGAGAATCAAGGGCAAGGTATCAAGGAAGCCAAAGAGGAGGCCTAATCAGTGCAAGTATCATGGCTATGCTTAAGGTAGCATAGGAAACATGTAGAGACAAGAGTAAAGAGATCGAACCTATTGTGCAACCTCTCTGGCATCTGGAACTCTCTAACTTAACTGATAATATTGTGTTGGGCTTATGCGGTCCCCTTACGCCCTCAAATCTGGCTCGGGGGTGATAGCTACATAAGAGATCGATTACAACCTATCTATGGTTGGGAGTAGAGCCACCATCCCTGACTCATTTACTATCTTCATTCGAGATAAGTGTTTATCTCACGTTAACTATACAAGGAATAATTGTTGCTTTTAGGTGGTTGAACTTATGAGGTATTATGGCTACTTATGAATTGATTTACTAGTTGATATTATGTATTGTGCATCATTTAGGATACACAAGGAACTGAGGGTGTGTTGGTTATACAAAGAGTTCATCATGTACTATGCTTAACTCTTTGTATGCACTATAATATAAAATGCATATAAAAGACCAGCATTAAGTGGAGCTTGGCCCTACCATGTAGGAGAGACGTAGTCCTAAATTAATGTATTACAAATTATAGTGTTGACTGAGGAGAGCTCAATGTCTTGATCATTCTACAACCAAAATATATATGTAGAATTTGTCACAGGAAATCACATATAAAAGACAAGTTTGATAATTAACTATAATTCCCTTGTGTGCATTCAATACTCCAATACTCCACTGGTAAGTGTGCCCATAACATTAATGATGTTTATCATATTCCATCCAAGGAAGAGTTATTATGGAGTCAACTAGTAAATGACACCTTCTTGGAAGATGTTAATGTTTTTTAGTGCTTCAAAAGATTGTAGGATCTTCAGCCAACCTTGGGAACCATTGTGAGGATGGATAATGAATGTTTGTAATGTGTTTTCTGGATTGGGTACTAGTATAGGGTATTCTTCTTTCCCAAGGAACATCTATTGTGAATGTATTTTTAATCTATATTGAAGTAGATAAATATCAATGGGAAGGATTGGGCACATATTTGGCTCCAACGAGACAAGCTGGAAATACTTTACACTGATATTCAATTCATACAAAGGGAGTGAGAGAAATGGCTCTTGAGAGGAAGTCTCGTATATTTTCAAGTCCACTTGGGTTCTCATAAAGGCTTAAGCTATAATTGTGCAATTGTCATTCTTCTTCTTCTTCAGTACGAGAGGTATTTATAACACCTAAATATTGAACATTATATTTTAAGCATTTAACAAATTCTAAACAAATTCGCCTTTAAGCTTTGGCTCTCACTATTTGTTTATCTGGTGATTGAACGACAGATATTGGATTCTTTTATGGAGTTAAACTTATCACACATGAGAACTTTTAAAAATCCAAATGATAATACGTTAAGAGGACATGCTACAACTATTGTTCTTAGATATCCATCGGCTTTGTTTCATAACCAAGGATTGGGACTAAGTTTCCAGTTACCCAAAGCAATCAACATGGTCCTTAGAAAAAACCTAGGAGTGAAGTACTTCCAGAAGCATTCCATACGTTATCCATATTTAAATGGAATACACTTTGTCACCATTGACTAAAGCCTTTTTGGAACTAGGAAACACGTACATGATCACCTACACCAATACAAATGCCTTTTATGCCCGAATGTTTTGCAGTTGTAGAATAAATATACAATATTCAACATTCTCATTTTCACTAGTTCCCCATCCATGTTTCCCTATATTATTCAATTGTTGTGTGATTTTGGCTTTTGAAATTGATTAATTTTTTTATATGAATGGCCATTAACTCCAAGACCTTATGAATTTAGTCGTGGTTATTGTAATTACATACACATACTATACTCAATCTCTCAAATGTTATGTTCGCTACAACAACATGACTCACTGGAGGGATTTCTAGGTCACAGAGGGAATAATATAGGCTTGTATCATATATTATATATGGACTCTGAAATTTTGTTTCAACATATGAATATATGTTTCTTTAATATTCCATGGTAGTGAAAATATGGCTAGAATAAAGTGTCATGCATATTGTATATTGAATGAATGAACTAATATAGAAATGGACAAATTTACAATTAGTTTAGGTGATGTGATTAGACATTTGAACCCACATGCAACAACTATATCTTGCTCTATTGAAGCCTAAAACACCAATGCACTATGCAACCACAAGGAATTGTGAATAGGTAGATTTATTGTTGGTTTAAGCATTGTTTATGACTTTTATTATAAAACAGAGTCACTAGATATGGTCCTCTGACCCCTTATGAATTATAACATGTATTACATATTTTCATCTACAAGTAGTTTTCTTAGCCTCGTAGAGGACTAATAATTTCTTGGCATGCTAGTAAATATTGGTCCTCTACCAGGCTATGAAAATTTCTTGTAGATGAAAATATGTAGATACATGTTATAATTCACAAGGGATTAGAGGACCATATCTTGTGAACACCTATTGGTTATTTTCAGCAAGGTTAGGTGCTCCATAAGAGGCTAATATAGGTGCCCTTCTCAAGGGATCTTAGTGATGACTTAGGTGAGGATCACATTGCCTATCTTAAGTGAGTTTTTTACTATTTCTAGATTTTTTTTCCATCATGATGTAAAACATATTCTGGTAAGAGTGAATTGGTTCCACCTTCACTCTAATTTTAAGTATCCAACATATCCTTTATTTTGGATCTCTAAGCAGAATAGGCTTGAGGCACATTGTTTTCTTCCATGAATTTCAGTCCTTTAGCTATGTTAATTTCTCTACTTGTATCTTCTTTACACATGGTTGCAGCTCATACCCATGTGTATGGTAACCTTGTTGATGAGCTAGTTAACATAATCAACAAGAACATAACTGCACACAAGTTGTCAGTGTTGTATGATATTCCAAGCATGGGATGCAAGGCATTAGAGTACATTCAAGCCTACAATGGAACATGTAATACAAAGTCCTCTATAGGTCAACATAATTGAAGTGTGTGCTTATGTTAGTGGTGTGAAATTACCAACAGTGCAAAAAATATCAAGCGGGCTCTTGGCATGCCAAGCCTTAAGGAGCCTTATCTCAAGTCCTCATTAATAGCAAAAAAATATTTTGTTTTGGTTGTATGATGGAAACCACATCGAGTTGGAGTGGGAATAATGGTAATGGGCCCTATTTTTGGTGTGTTATGTTTAGCAATGGATAACCCAATTCTACCTTTCAGCTTGAAGGAGGTCGGCCTTAAAGAAAATCCAAGGTTGTTCCAATGGAAGTAGTGTTCCATGGTGTTTCCTTGATGTCTAGGGTGGTATGGAGTTTCGTGGGTGGGTTCTCTTTGTTTGTTCCTTATTTCTTTCATTAGTTTATCTTATGGCATCAAATTTTTGTAGATTTTTCATGAAGTGGTAGGTTGTTGGTTTTCTTAAATGAAAAGAAGACTAAATTTCTCAAGTAGAAATAAGTGAATGCAATGAGGCACACCATGATGATTTTTGTAGTTTTATTGACAATGACTTTCCTGGAGTATGCGCATGAGTAAGGAGTGTTCTGTTATATGTTATCTCATATTGAATCTATTTGAATCCTTCCATTTTTAATACTTATGGAGTTGTATGAAGATAGCTTCATGGGGGGCCTTCCTCAATTTGCTTGAAATTGTCAAGGTCTCTCTATTGTCCACATCTAATTACTAGATTATTTCGGCATCATCGGAGACTTTAAGGTTCTCCTAGCCTATCCTTCCTTATGTATGCATCAGAAGATTTTGCTACAAGTATAAAGATACTTTTGGGGTATGATTAGTTTTGTATGTCCTTATATACAATGGAAATTTAAAACATATTGAAAGGTTAACCATGTGGAACTTCATGGACCTCTTAGATATTTCACTATATTGCATATATATTATATATATATATAATATTATATATATATATATATTATATATATATATATTATATATATTTATATATTATATATTATTTTTATTTTTATTTTTATTTTTTTCTTCTTCTTGACATGCAAGTAAATATTGGTCCTCTATCACACTAAGAAAACTACCTATAGGTGAAAATAAGTAGATATATGTTATAATTCACTAGGGGTTAGAGGACCATATCTTGTGAACACCTATTGGTTATTTTCAGCAAGGGTTAGGTGCTCCATAGGAGGCTAATCTAGGTTCCCTGCTCAAGGGATCTTAGCAATGTCTTGGGTGAGGATCACACTGCCTATTTTAAGTGGTTTGTTTACTATTTCTGGATTTGTTTTTCATCATGATGTAAAACATATTCTGGTAAGAGTGAATTGGTTCCACCTTCACTCTAATTTTAAGTATCCGATATATCCTTGATTTTGGATCTCTAAGCAGAACATGCTTGCGGCACATTGTTTTCTTCCATGAAGTTCCATCCTTAGGCTATGTTCACTTCTCTACTTGTTTCTTCTTTACACATGGTTACAGCTCATACATATGTGCTCAATAACCTTGTTGATGAGATAGTTGACATAATCAATAAGAACATAAATACACACAAGTTTTCAGTGTTGTATGATAATCCAGGCTTGTGATGCAAGGAATTACAATACATTCAAGCCTACAATGAAACATGTAATAAAAAGTCCTCCATATATCAATATAATTGAAGTGTTTGCTCTTAACAGTGGTGTGGAATTTCCAACAATGAAAAAAATATCAAGAAGTCTCTTGGCATGCCAATCCCATTATGCCAAGCCTCCAGAAGCCTTCTCTCAAGTCCTCATCAAAAAAAAATAATAAATAAAATTGGTGTATGATGGAAACCACTTCGAGGTTGGAGTGGGACTAATAATAACATGCCATATTTTTGGTGTGTTATATTTCGTAATGAATAACTCAATTCTACCTTTGAGCTTGAAGGAGGTCAGGCCTTAAAGCAAATCCATGGTTGTTCCAGTGGAAGTGGTGTTCCTTGCAGTGTTGCCTTGATGTCTAAGGTGTTATGGAGTTTCACAAGTGGGTTCTTTTTGTCTGTTCCTTCTTTCTTTCGTTAGTTTGTCTTATGGCATCAAATTTTTGTAGAGTTTTCATGAAGCGGTAGGTTGTTGGTTTTCTTATATGAAAAGAAGAACAAATTTCGTAGGTAGAAATAAGTGAATGCAATGAGGCACACCATGATGAGTTTTATAGTTTTATTGACAGGGACTTTCCTAGAGTATATACATGATTAAGGAGTGTTGTGTTATATGTTATCTCATACTTAATCTATTTGAATCCTTCTGTTTGCAATACTTATGGAGTTGTATGAAGAGAGGTTCATGGGGGACCTTCCTCAATTTGCTTGAAATTGTCAAGGTCACTCTATTGTCCCCAACTACTTACTACAAAGGCATAGACTTCACTTTCATGTGCATCAATGGTGATCTTATTTTATATGGATTATTTCCACATCATCAGAGACTTTAAGGTTCTCTTAGCCTATCCTTCCTTATGCATGCATTGAAATATTTTTCTATAAGTATAAGGGTATTTTTGGGGTAATATTAGTTCTGTCTATCCTTATATACAATGGAAATTAAAAACATATTGAAAGGTTAACCATATGGAACTTCACGGACCTCTTATATATATATAAGGAGGGGTGTGTAATAGGTGGTATTAGAGCTCTCAAGTTCAAAACTTGGACCTAATGGGCTCTATTGCAAAAGGAATGAACGATTAAAGGTGTAACCCTAGAAATTTGAGGATCAATTTCAGCGGTGTACTCCACTATTTCCTCATTCTAGTATTTCACTTGACAATCTCTTTAGCTTAAAGTGCAGGGTAATTTTTGGATGCTTAACCTTGAAGTGATCAAATGGGACATTGATATAGGCTAGGGAGGATCATCCAAGCATTTGAGGCATGACAGTGAGAACAACATTGTTCTAAGGAGGGTTACATTTTCGTTAGGCAAAACTCAAAATTGGGGTTATTCCAAACAAGAGTTTGTGAGTCAATTTGGTACAAGTATGGCTTGGTTTGTTCATCTTAACATGATTATGCTTCATCATATTACCATTTGTTGTTATTTATATGGTATACCTTACATATTGAAGTAGCAAAAAAGCTCCAATTCCACCATCTTATGAAGTCAAAGGCATGGAAAAATATCAAGATTTTGTGGTTATTTCCAACCCTATGATAAATTAAAAAATATTTTAAAAGTCAAATATGAAATACAACATTTTATTTTTGAAAAGTAGCCCCGTCATAGTTTTTGGATAGTAATACTTTCCATGAATAGATGATTTCAGGGATTTCCACCTCATTAAGTAAGGGCAACAACCCCTAGATGGTGATGATATTTCAGATTTGATGTATGTCCTTGTTCTTCCTACATATTTTTTTAGGGTAGTGAAAGTAGATAGGGAAATTTTTTGGAGTTGCTTAAATTATTGTTGTTTGTGGGTGTAATGGATGTTGGATGGTTTGATAATGCTCACAGTAACCCATCTAGTGATTGATTGAACATTCTTGCAAAAATGTACACTCACTATGGCATCATTTTTGCGTTCTACCTAATTTCCATGGGCCTATTTCAAATTGTTTTTCCAAATTATTGTGTAATTTCCAACATACATTATTATTCAATGGATGACTGATATATTATTGTTTTGGTTGGGGGCCAAACAATGAAGAACAATTCATGGTATCAATGAGGTCATTTAATGTTTGCATTGGGTTTTTTATTACACCTAGCATACTTATTTTTCTTTTATTAAGTAGTGTGGGATGAATAAGTTTCTAAGAGAAACAGATTAGGGTAATTGCTTGCATCTACCAATCATCATGTGGCTCCATCCAAAATTTTAGCCTTTTTTTACATCATGCAATTTAGATGGTGTTGTAATATGTATTTTTAGGATGGGAGTCTCACACCTTTTTTATGCATATGATCATTTCCATCTCAGGATGCATACTAATACGACATGTGGTGTCCTACTTAACACTATGAGGATGCAAGTACCATGTCTCTTGGCCCTAATAATAAGGTTGAATCCTTCTAAGTAGTTGATTTTAATGATGATAATGGTCTCAACAAAGAGGTTGACTTTCATAACTCTATCAATAAAGGTTGTATATTAAATACTAACAATTATAATTGCATGGTGATAACTATGACTAATGTTCATATA
This sequence comes from Pinus taeda, assembly GCA_000404065.3. Lineage (NCBI taxonomy): Eukaryota > Viridiplantae > Streptophyta > Pinopsida > Pinales > Pinaceae > Pinus > Pinus taeda. Next base: position 203,835 of record APFE030402384.1, read on the forward strand.
TGCTCTTGAAATTGAAAGTAAGTTCATGCTAATATTGATTTAACTATGGTGTATAGCTCATAACAATCCTATTGATGTCTGAATAACTACAAGGTAACATGTTGAGTCCACTTGGTATGGTATGTATATTTATTTTTCTACTTTTCATTAATGAACTAATAGGTGGATGTGTGTGGCAACACATGGGAAGAAAAGAAGACTTGAAGGCTCAACTCAAGGAATTGGAAATTGAGCTAAGGATCAGTAAGGAAGAGATAAAGAAACTTGTTGAGCAATAACAAGAATTGATAGACTCGAACTAGGAATTGTAGGAACAATTGCATAAGTTGACATGTCAGGTTCAACCCTTACAGAATGGAAATGATAATGGGAGAAAAAGGCATCGTGAGACTGAGAAGGAAATAAAACATATATGGTGATGGTCTTGTGGGGAAGAGCACCTAAAAAGAGACTATCCCCACAAGTTGAAAAAGAAGGGAAACTGACTTTGTTATATATGCATATGCATGGCTAGTGGTCAAAAGTGCCATGAGTGTTAGACTTGGGACATGGAGTCAATTTTTGGACTACTTGATGATATTTTTATGCCATGCCTTTAAACCTTAAGCTTGTGATTGGTTGTTAAATGATTGTTGGATATGCATGGCCATGTTGTTTTATTTGTGGTTTTTTGTTATGATTGTGATTATGGATTTTAATGGCCATGTGATGTTTCTCCTAATTTTGCCTTTTGCATTGCCTCTTGACTTTATAATTGTCCTTTAATTTACATAGTTAGGGGATTGAAGCAAGTTGGTTGAGGTGGCAGTTAAGGCATTGATTACAGACGATGGAAGAAAGGGGAAACACACAAATTACAGAATGAGTATGAACAAGATAGCAGGAATAAATGAAAATATAATGGCTGGAAATTTATCACATAACAATATGGTGACATCCAAGTACATTGGTTAAGTCCATGAAAATGATAGAAAATGAAAGGGAGTTCTCTTAACCTTAATTTTAATTGCACATGTGCTTATGTATTCTATACATGGTTATGTTATTGCATATAGATATTGTTATCACCTAAATCCGCCTCAGGCTGAAGAAGGAAAAATTTAGGGTAACCACAAACCACGCTCAGTCTGGTAGCTAGCCCTACCAGAACAGGAGAGGGCTCTCTCCAAGTCATGCTCAGTGAATAGATAAATGAAATGGCCTGAGATGACTTACAGTGAACTATTTATCTTAGGCTAGTAAGTGAATACGGATACAAGAAATGATTTTTATGAATGACTGTGTTTCTGGGATGTTATGGGACCAATGGACCTCAATGAACAGAGAACTTAACATAAAGGAACAGATTATTTCGTGAGGCAAGGTAGGCGGAAAGCATAGCAATTTAGTTTAATATATGGCGGAATGGAGAGATTTGATTAAGAGGGTGAAAAGGGCATGGACCACATGAATCCTTTTCAACAGAAGAATGAACACTAACATGAAATTTTCCCATAGGTAGAGCAATAAAATTGAATTCTACCTAATCTCATTCAAAAAAATTCACCAGAAATGAATATGAAAGGAACTATGAAACATAACAGGATACATATGAAACATAAGAAGACACATTTGCTATACTCACAACCACATGAATCTCATGAAACAGAGCCCCTGCCTTTCATTAATTCTCTGTAAAAATATACAGTGCAGAAACAAAGTTTCTTTCCCACAGTCTCCCAGAAGTTACAAGCCAACCAACCAACTTGCTTTGCAAATGGTTTGCATACAATATATAGAAATTTGCTTGAAGAGATAGAAGACCAAGGTCACCAAATGAAGGTGGAGAGCCAACCATCAGCTACAGGTGTAGCACCACAAACATGACAAATGGCTTGGGTAACCCTTTGCCTTCCTTTGCCACTTGTATAACTGACCATATGGAGTGAAGATATTTATAAAACCGTCGCGCTCCTCCTCCTGTGCGTCGCACTCTTTTCCAGGTGACTGTTGGAGGGCTTCTAAATGTCCAAATTGAGCGCAGAATAGCTCGGTCGAAAGCCTATCCTGTATAATTTCCAACACCACCAGAATTTTTTGATTTGGAGTTCATTTACCTTGTCAAAAATCAAATCTCCCAAGACTGGTCAAACTGTGCCAGATGAGGCTGCCTCAAGGCAGAGTGATGTTGCGGGCAACTTTTGAATGTTTTTCTCAACCCCAAATTGAGCTCAGGATAGCTCATTAGAAATCTATGTGTGTCTAATTTCCAAACCAACTGGAATTTTGCAATTTGGAATTCATTTGCTCTATCAAAGATCAAATCTCTCAAGACTAGTCGAACTGTGCCAAATGAGGCTGCCTAAAGGCAGAGTGTTATTACAGTCAACTGTTGAATGCCTTCCTTAACTCCAAATTGAGCTCATGATAGCTAATTGGAAATCTATTTGTGTCTAGTTATTTTTTTGATAATAAAGCAAGTCATTTGGCCAACCGAGCTAGGAGAAAACTTGATTGTCCCGAGGTCGCTCCAGATATGCATCAATTCTCCCGAGACAATTGTATTTTTGACATTTCTTCAAAACGATAAACCTGTGTAAAAAGTGAAGGAGGTTTTTCTTCCATGGTCTGTTTTTGACAAAAACCTATCTCATTTTTTCCAAATTCATCTTCCATTGCTCAGAAACATCATTTCAGTGAAACACATCCCGATGTGTGGGACAAGGAATTTGCCGAAATGAAGCGAAATGAAGGGGATAGGGAGCTTCTAAATTCTTGAGGAAATTTTGGGAAGTATGGAGGGATGTTAGGAAGTAGGGGAAAGTGGAATCTCAAAATTGAGTGAGGGGAAGGGGTCCAAAAAGGCAAAACACGGGCCCAACCATAGAAAATTGCTAGGTTGTAGCAAGAAACTAGGGTTTATGTGAAAATGAGAAATTTGGGGGATCTCAGTGATGAGAAATGTTTGATAAGGTATATTATGGATAGGGGAAGGTGTATGAACATCGGGATACAAGTTTTCCGATGATTTGACCATCCAAGAGAAATTAGCTTCAAAACCCTAGGTCCCTAGGAGAGGGAAATGAACCTTGCCATAGGCACAACTGATACATGAACAAGGTGTGAAATGACCCAATGGAACTTGACATGATGATGACGACCCTCTGAATGATGGTAGACTCAGCTGAATGGTGACATGGAACATCATTAGGACAACTTTAACAAGGGTAAAATCAAACCCCAGACCTAATGCCTAGTGACCAAATTTTACTTGAAGACTCACTGAAATGATAAAATTTGACCTTGACACCTTAAAATCACTTGTGCAAGATCATGTTTGATCACTGGAAGAAGGCTACAAAGACTAACTCTAACATTGGCTCCAATGGTGGATGGTAGCTCCTTGGAGATGCCAAGAACAACAGATCTCTGGAAGAGCTAGACAGTGCCTTTTGTCCATTGGGCTATGGAGTCCATTATTCCGACATGACTCAATTTATTGACATGAAACTTGACTCAAACTGACTCAATGCACACTGACATGACTAAAGAAACTTGACTGAACTTAGAACTTAAAGCTTGGTGGTAGTACCTGACCACCTTTATTTTTTTACAAGACTATATATCATCAAACTGTATCAAACTGCCAATGTAACCAATCAAGAAGATGGCTTCTTGACTGATTCTTCCGATCATATCTTCTGGTCAACAATTGATGCTGGTAACTGGGCATCCAAAAACATAATTGGCCATGATCTCCTTCATCACTGAATACTGCAATAATGACCTTCACTGCTGACTATAACAGATTTGCCATTGGATCATAAAAAACATGAAGATTTACCTCCTGCTAAAGAAACAAGATGTCTTTTTCTTTTGATTCTGATCTTCCTTCATGATGTACTTCAATATGTTCCTGGTCCTCAAAACATTCTGAACCAGTAGATGAGTTGATTTCCTCTTCAAAGAGCATTTCAAGACATGAGACATATGAAGAAGAATCTGAATGGCAATTTTGATTGCTCTGGTCTTCTACAGTCTGAATATATTTTTGATCATCTTGACATGATATGACATCCATATTCTCATTACATTCATCACATTCATCAATCATGAGAAAAGCAACTTCGGATGATTCTTGAAACCCAACACTAACACTTTTATTATCTACCATAAATTCATCCAAAGAAACCTTTTCACTTACTTGAACAAAGTTTTCATCTTGTTGTCCATGAGTTGATTGGATTACCTCTTCATGAAGGCTTTCTTCTGATGACATGAGAACATTTGGACCCAAAACTTTGTCTTCTTCTATGGACGAATCTGAAATGACACTTTTTCTTTCATCACTTTTAGCCATATGGAATTCTTCAACTTGCTGATCTATTAAGATGTTCACCGGATTGTCATCCTTTTCAAAATAGGAAGAAGTTTCATCAACACTTTCTTGACCATGTTTGCACTGCAAATTTGCTTTAGCTTGAGCTAGAACATGATCGTGCAAGAGTTGATCTATCTTGTCTTCAAACAAAGGAGATAAGACCTTTTGTTTCCTTTTGCTCAAACAGTGATTGTCTTCAATATTTTCAAGCGAAGGAGTATATAAATTTTCCTCATGTTTCTGATCCATCTCATGTATTTCATGTTGACTGTCAAGATGCAAAATTCTTTCATCTTCCACCATACTACAATCTTGATCATGCTGCAAATTTTCATGATCATCTTTACGCTGCTGAAAGGGAATTTCATACAGGGCTTCCATGATCTCATGATCCATAAAATTAACATCTGCATAATATTTTTCAAGGCTCTCAATAAAACCATAAGCATGCTTGCAACAATCATGAACTAGATTCAATGATGGATAAGAGTCTTTATATCTTTCAATGAACAGGTCATGAAAATCCTTTAGATTCTAAATACAAGCAGCAGGCAAATTTTCATACCAATATTGGGCTTCACCTTCTAGAGTGGCCATGAATATCTTCATTAAGCAATCTTCAGGAAAATCAACCTTCAACTTGTGAATATGCATGTGAAATCGAACTAGATGTAAAGCAGCATCCTTCTTACCATCATCTTTAAACATAGGTAGATTCTTTGACCAATCTACCTTTGGAATTTTATTTGGAAAGCCTGGAATGTGATCTCGGCTCATGGGAGCGTATCTTCTAAGCTACTGATCTCCAAGCAGTGGAGTCATTATGAGGCACCTGATTGCTGGATTCTACAGTGAAAGGAGTCGCCAGATGAATGATTTCAGCCATCTTCTTATGTCTGATCGTTGTTCACCATCAACATCAGATCTGAACTTGAGATATGTCCTGGGGCAAAACAATATACAAGCAAACCATTTTGTTCCCTGGTGGAGTCGCCACTATGTTATCACCTAAATCCGCCTCAGGCTGAAAGAAGGCAAAATTCAGGGTAACCACAAACCATGCTCAATCTGGTAGCTAGCCCTACCAGAACAGGAGAGGGCTCTCTCCGAGTCACACTCAGTGAATAGATAAATGAAATGGCCTAGAGATGACTTACAGTGAACTATTTATCTTAGGCTAGTAAGTGAATATGGAAACAAGAAGTGATTTTTATGAATGACTGTGTTTCTGGGATGTTATGAGACCACTGGACCTCAATGAACAGAGAACTTAACATAAAGGAACAGATTATTTCGTGAGGCAAGGTAGGCGGAAAGCATAGCAATTTGGTTTAAGATATGGCGGAATGGAGAGATTTGATTAAGAGGGTGAAAAGGGCATGGACCACATGAATCATTTTCAACAAAAGAATGAACACTAACATGAAATTTTCCCACAAGTAGAGCAATAAAATTGAATTCTACCTAATCTCATTCGAAAAATTTCACCAGAAATGAATATGAAAGGAACTATGAAACATAACAAGATACATATGAAACATAAGAAGACACATTTGCTATACTCACAACCGCATGAATCTCATGAAACAGAGCCGCTGCCTTTCATTAATTCTCTGTAAAAATATATATTGCAGAAACAAAGTTTCTTTCCCATAGTCTCCCAGAAGTTACAAGCCAACCAACCAACTTGCTTTGCAAATGGTTTGCATACAATATATAGAATGTGCTATGAAGAGATAGAATGACCAAGGGTCACCAAATGAAGGTGGAGAGCCAACCATCAGCTACAGGTGTAGCACCACAAACATGAAAAATGGCTTGGGTAACCCTTTGCCTTCCTTTGCCACTTGTATAACTGACCATATGGAGTGAAGATATTTATAAAATCGTCACGCTCCTCCTCTTGTGCGTCGCGCTCTTTTCTAGGTGACGTTTGGAGGTCTTCCCGATGTCCAAATTGAGTGCAAAATAGCTCGTTGGAAAGCCTATCCTGTCTACTTTCCAACCCCACTATAATTTTTTGATTTTGAGTTCATATACCCTGTCAAAAATCAAATCTCCCAAGACTGGTCAAACTGTGGCAGATGAGGTTGCCTCAAGGCAGAGTGTTGTTGTGGGCAACTTAATGTCTTTCTCAACCCCAAATTGAGCTTAGGATAACTCATTGGAAAGATATATGTGTCTACTTTCCAACCCAAATAGAATTTTGAAATTTGGAGGTCATTTTCTCTGTCAAATATCAAATCTCCCAAGATTGGTCGAACTGTGCCAAATGAGGCTGCCTAAAGGCAGAGTGTTGTTACAGTCAACTTTTGAATGCCTTCCTTAACTCCAAATTGATCTCATGATAGCTCATTGGAAATATATTTGTGTATAGTTATTTTTTGGATCATCAAGAAAGTCATTTGGCCAACCTAGCTAGGAGAAAACTTGATTGTCCCGAGGTCGCTCCAGAGATGCATCAATTCTCCCGAGACAATTGTATTTTTGACATTTCTTCAAAACCATGAAACCTGTGTAAAAATTGAAGGAGGTTTTTCTTCCATGGTCTGTTTTCGACAAAAACCTATCTCATTTTTTCCAAATTCATCTTCTATTGCTCAGAAACATCATTTCAGTGAAACACATCCCGATGTGTGGGACAAGGGATTTGTCGAAATGAAGCGAAATGAAGGGGATAGGGAGCTTCTAAATTCTTGAGGAAATTTTGGTAAGTATGGAGGGATGTTAGGAAATAGGGGAAAGTGGAATCTCAGAATTGAGTGAGGGGAAGGGGTCCAAAAAGGCAAAACACGGGCCCAACCATAGAAAATTACTAGGTTGTAGCAAGAAACTAGGGTTTATGTGAAAATGAGGAATTTGGGGGATCTCAGTGATGAGAAATGTTTGATAAGGTATATTATGGATAGGGGAAGGTGTATGAACATCGGGATACAAGTTTTCCGATGATTTGACCATCCAAGAGAAATTAGCTTCAAAACCCTAGGAGAGGGAAATGAACCTTGCCATAGGCGCAACTGAAACATGAACAAGGTGTGAAATGACCCAATGGAACTTGACATGATGATGACAACCCTCTGAATGATGGTAGACTTAGCTGAATGGTGACATGGAACATCATTTGGACAACTTTAACAAGGGTAAAATCAAACCCCATACCTAATGCCTAGTGACCAAATTTTACTTGAAGAGTCACTGAAATGATAAATTTGACCTTGACACCTTAAAATCACTTGTGTAAGAGCATGTTTGATCACTGGAAGAAGGCTGCAAAGACTGACTCTAACATATATGAAATTGCCATTTTGTGTGACAGGGTTGTTTGTGGTCGATCGAATGGACAGATGACCACTCATGGATGGAATTTATTTACAAAAAGGAATTCCTACTGAATTGTGATTCTAATATCATGAGAACGTAACTCTCACATTTTTCCCATGCAAATACTGTGAACGTGGAAAAACAAAAGGGGAAACATGGCCTAGTTCACATAAGTAGAGATAATGTAGTCTCTGGATTTTACGTTACAATGTGTTGAGTCATGTGTATAGGTACATGTGTTATGTATACATTGTATTGTGCCATGTGTACATGTATTGTGTTGTGTATGTGGCATTGTTTTTTTTGTACATTGTATTAAGCCATGTGTATGTGGATATGTGTTTGTTATGTGGTTGTGATAAGTAGGCATGGGACTGTATGGGCCTTCATGTTATGTATTATTTTGGGATGGAGTAGGGATGATCTTTAGTTTCCTAATGATAATATTTTTGTCGAAAAAAGACTACATAGCTTGGTAGTGACTACCTAATTTGGCAATGACTGTTAGGATTCCAAGAAACTCTCCTAGGTTGTAGCTCGGAGATGCCTGGTAACATATAAATTCAACTATTGTTGCAGGTTTAATGGAAGGAATGATGGTTTGGTTCAAGCCAGATAACTACTTCTACTTTGTTTCACTCCAGACATGCATGAACACCCTCAGACTACAAGGCTTTAGACCACCAATGCTCACATTTTTAGATATAAGGTGAATATGGAGAATACTGACCACACCAGCAAATACAAAAGACCATGTGATGGCCGGCTGCAACTAGTAAAGAAACTTGTAAATCTAATCTATTAATGCAAAGACATGATGACAACTCTCTTGCATTAGATAGAAAGAAACCTGATTAACTTATTCAATGACGCAATCAATACTTTAACATAGAGATAAGATGACAGTTATCTAGTGTTAAAGGCCAAGAGCTCAAGAACACAGCATATCAGGAACAAGCTAAGAACAAGAACAAAGTGGACAGTGAGTAGTTAACAGCAAAAGAAGCTTATATTAGCTGAAAATGAAGATGAGACACTGCAAGTGACAAAATGTCTACAGTCTCCAGAAGTTGAACCTTACATCAAATGCCAACCTTGATTACATCTTGCTTCCGGGTACTTATAAGCTTACATTACAATGGCCCTTGGCCGTTTAGGTATGGAGGGGTCATAATTGACCACAAACTGCATTTAACTACCTGATGGAGTCTCTGAACAAGGTGGCTTGTTTCAGTGGATGAATCTGATCTATTCAGGTGTTGTGTTGTCCTTTAGGCAGTTGGAGTGCTCATACCAGTGGAGTCCATGACTGATAAATTCATTTACAAAGTCATGTTGTGCCCTTTTCTCCTTTGGCCATGCCTTCTGTTAAATATGATTGTTGGGGATATTACTGCGATTGATACTGGCAGAGCTGGTCATCTCCCACTTCGGCCAATAGAATGGTCAAGGACGTGGGATGCATGGGTAGGCGAACGATTTGGGTGAGCGAGAAGAATGGTCATCGGATCGGGGAAATGGACGATGGATATGGCTCGGAAGAGGCTATCGGCCGAGGTGGGACAGGGGTGAGTTAGGGTTGTTAGATCTCCAGCGGACAGATCGAACGGACATCGGACTAGGGAGCTGCACGTACATTTAACAGGCGGGACGGATGGGTCGGGCGGTAATGGTTTTCATCGCACCACTTTCGGGTGTAAAGTGGTAAAATCCCAGGGCTGAGCGATTCCATTCAATGATTGACACGTAGCGGCGGATGAGAGAGAGAAACCACTCTCATCGTGCACTATCGCTCGATTAATTTGCTGGTGCGATGAAAGCGAAGACCGTTAGATCTTGGTAGAGATGATCTGACAGTAGGGAGTGGTAGAGCGGGTCACCATTATTGGGTGCGACGGGAGCTGTTGGATCGATGGGGAATATCAACGGCGGGGATGCAATGAGGGCTTTATGAGCATGCGAGGGCATATGGGTATAGTTTTATGGTTTATTTAGGGTTTCACTCTTGGGGCTAAGGTCAAGAAGGGGGTTAATTTATTGGGTTTAGGAGGCAAATAGGGAAATGAAGGTGGTGGAGAGTAAGTGGGGTAGCAGGAAAAGGGAAAATGACCCATGAGGGACCCCTTTGAAGACACCACTAATCAGACCGAGCTTTTCTTTGACATTGGAAAAATTAGCGCTGGGGCTCCTTTTGGGGATGAAATCCTCCCTGTGAGGTTTCAAAAACTGTAGACCACCGCCTTTCACACAAAAACAAGATCAGCAATATTTCCTAGTGTTCCATTGGGCATGGAGTCTAATTAAGCCTACACTAAAACTTGTAAAAGAACATATTTACAATGCTGAGGTGTAAAGGCCTTAAACAACATAAATCTTTGTAGAATTGAGGCTTCTGTGATCCATCATAATTGTAAAAAGAGCTTCTGGACAATGATCTTTTTATGTGATTTACGCAGAAGCTCTTTTTACAACATAAATCTTCAAAAACCGCCCATTAACTGGGCCATCAAAAACTGTCTCTCCTTCTATACTTTGCAGCATGAAAGTGTTGTTCCCCTGGGCCTGAGTAGTGACAGAAGTTGTAGTCCACAGAGCATCGAACTTCCCATGATTACCTTTCTTGTCCTTTAGTGCATCCCATTTAAGCACCAAGTCTCCAACTTGGAAATTGTCCACCTTTGCCTTTTTGTCAAAGGCTTCCTTGATTCTCTTTTGATGTGTTGCAGCTTTTTCAATCAATTGATCTCTAATCTAATGTACTTCAGCCAAGTCACTAATCCTCTTTGCCATGTCACTTTCCTCATTCTTCTCTTCCTGCAAGAACTTGGCCACGAGGAGGGTCAATTGGATCGAGAATACGGCCTCATTGTCGTATACCAGCTTGAATGGAGAATCCCATGTATATTTCTTGGTAGTTACCATGTCAGCCCACAATGCAAACTTCAGTTTGGAATCCCAGTTCCTTTTGTTGTTTTCCAGCAGCTTTTTTATTATCCTTATCAGGTTCTTGTTGGATGATTCTACAAGACCATTACCTTGAGGGTAATATGAGGTGGAATGCACTAGCTTAATGCCCATTAAGTCACACATGTCCACCAACTCTTTTGCCTTGAAGGCTGTTGCATTGTCTATAACCAATTTGTGTGGACAGCCAAACTTGGTGAAAATGTTTTCTGTCAAGAACTTCATGACCACATGGTGATCAACTTTCCTAGTAGGGATGGCCTCAATCCATTTAGTGAAGTAGTCAGTGGCTACTAAGATCCATCTGTGCTGGCCACTGGAATGTGGATTAATTTCCCCTATGAAATCCAAGCCCAACTACTGGAAAGGGCCACTGGCATGTATTGGCTTCAAGGGTAAGGACTTCAACTGTTGTCTTCCTTCAAACCTCTGGCATTTGTCACAGGATTTCACAAATGAAAAGACATCAGAAAACAGAGTGGGCCAATAATACCTAGCTCTAAGGATTTTGTAGGTTGTGTTTTCCAATAATGGTGTCCTCCACAGAAGCTAGAATGAAACTGATGCATGACCTCTACAAATTGTTCTTTTTCCAGACATCTTAAAAGGATTCCAGATGGATCCCTCCAAGAGAGCAAGTTTTCATGAATACAGAACTTGGTTGTCCTAAGCTTAATAGTCCCATCTTGGCTTGAACTTAGGCCTGGAGGAACTTCCAGCTTCAGCAAAAATTGAGCTATTGTAGAACACCATCCACAAGAAGCTAGATTTTTAGCCAACAACTAGTCATGTCCTACTATTGCTTCTTCTGTCAGTCCATCCTCTAAGTTTTTTCTTACCCAATTCATGTCCAACATCTTGTAATTTTCTTCAGCCATCAGTTTGGCAAGGCCCTGACCCTTAATAAGCTTGGTGAGCTTCATTTTTATGTTGAATTCAATGAGCTTTGCAATCCATTTAGCCCTTCTTCCATCAACTTCTGGCTGCGCTAGGACATCCTTTACTGAAGCAGAGGGCACATATGCAATTACCTTGGAGTGTAGAATGTATATTTGGAAAGATTTCAAAGATTTGATCAGCGCATACGCCTGTTTTTCGATAATATCATACCTTAGTTCAGCATCCCTTAAGGTTTTGCTGAAAAAAAGCCACTGGATGCTCTGAATGCTCATAATCTTTCTGCAATAAGACTACTGCAAAGGTGTCACCAGAATCAAAGGAGAAGATATGGAACTCCTTGTTGTAGTCTAGGCTGATCAAAGTGGGAGCTTCCATAATAGCTCTCTTGATGGCTTCAAAAGATCTTCTTGCTACATCAGTCGATTTGATCTCTAATCCCTTTTTTAGCATGGAGGTGATGTGTTTTACTAGTTCAGCGAAGTTAGGAATAAACCTCCTTACAAAATTTATTTTTCCCAGAAAGGATTGGATGCCCTTTTCTGATCTTGGGATAGACAAGGCCTGTATTACTTTCACTCTTTCTGGGTCAATCTTGACACCTGCAGCAGAAACAATGTGTCCTAGAAGTTTGCCCTCTTCTAAAGAAAATTGTGACTTTTTAGGATTCACTGATATCCCAAACCTTCTGCACTTTAGAAACACTTTCTTCAAATGCTGCAAATGATCTTGATGGCTGCTGGAAATGACTGTTATGTCATCCAAGTTGACAAGGACAAACTTATCCTTCTCCCCTACAAACTTTATATCCATAGCTCTCTTAAAGGTTTCCCCAGCATTCATCAGCCCAAAGGGCATCTTAGAATACATAAAAGTGCCCCAAGGAGTGGTGAACGTAGTCTTTTCTTGGTCTTATGGATGTACAACAACTTGGTTAGACCCTGAAAATCCATTCAGAAGAGACATCACTTTGGCTCCTGAGACTTTCTGCAGCAAATGCTCCATCTTTGGTAGGGGATAGTTGTCTTTTTTGGAACATTTGTTCAAGTTCCTGAAATCAACACACAACCTGATTTCTCCATTTTTCTTCCTCACCACTACTAAGTTGGCTACCCATTTTGAATATCTCAGAGGAACTATGATTTTGGCAGCCAACAACTTCTTGATTTCTTTTTCAATCAGAGGGAGGAGCAAAGGATTTATGGGTCTCAGCTTCTGCTTGAAAGGGATGGTGTCTTTCTCCAGTGGGATCTTATGCTAGATGATCTTTTTGTCATAAGTTTTAAGGTCATTGTATTCCCAGGCAAAGACATCAGCAAATTGCTTCATCAAGGTGCAGTATTCAGAACTTTGGGCAGCAGACAAATGGCTGGACAGATTTATATACTTTGGATGATCTGGACTCCCTCTGTTATGCTTATGGACTACAGATTGATCTTCTTTTTGGGCAATCTTATGAGGCACATCGTTATGGTCAAACAGCTTCTCTAGAGGCACTAGCCATTTAGGTATATGATTTCTAGGCAACTGTACAATGTTGTCTTAGCCAATTCTATTCTTTAGCTGGGGCTGGGGATATTCCTCCAAGGTTTCATTCTCTTGATCAATTTGCATTGCAGAGAATTCATCAATGACTTGCAGAAACCTATTTACTTCATCATCATCCTCAAAGACTTTCCAGTATTGGACATTATTAGGCAAGGATCGTCTATATTTTATCTGGACTTCATAAGCCAATCTAGGTGGCATGGGAAGGATGAACATGCTAGCAGACATAGCTAGGGAATCAACAAGCTAATTTTTAACTCTAGCAATATATGAGATACAAAAACTATCAAAAGAGTCTTTGAGTCTCCATACCTCATCTCTGTATGCTTTCAGCCTTGGGTGCCTTGCTTGGAACGTTTTGTTCACCTATTGGATGATGAGATCAGCATCTCCAAACACCTTTATGTCTCTGATTCCCATGTCTTTGGCAGTGTTTAAGCCCAATACCAGAGCCTCATATTCTGCTATATTGTTGGTGACCTGAAAAGTCAGTTTAAAGGACAGATGTGTGCTTTCTTGTTTTGGAGACACTAGCACCACTCCTACTCCTGTAGTTTCCTTTGAACATGATCCATCAAAGAACATCTCCCAAGTTTGTGTCCCTTCTTCTTCCATGGCCTGGCCTACTGGTTTCTTGAGCTACACCGAGACCCCATGGGATTCTTTGATTTGGATAATACATGCTCCAAAATCAGTGTCCACAGCATAAATGGGATAATTAGTGGGATTCTTCTCATCACTGATGATATAGGCTAGCTAGGTTTCTCCTTACAATCTTCTGCTTTATCCTCCAAAAACTGGGACAGTGGCATAAGGTAAGTCATTTTGTAAGGTCCCACCCAACCTCTTAATCCACCCTCTGGAAAGTAGCATGCCAAACTTAGGGGTAACATCTGCTACCACAATATCCATCATCATGCTCTTCATGGGAAGCTAAGTTAGGGTAATGGCCAAGTCTTTGATTAACCCCAGATATTTCACCTTTCTCGAATCAAAGGAGAACAAGTCATGATAAGGTCTAGTAACATCAAGGCCTAACTCTTCCATGACGACTTTGGGCATTAGATTATGGCTGGCACCTGTGTCCAGCAGACAGTTATGGAGGATTTTATCATGAATGGTCAAGGAGACATAAAATAATGGAGAATTGTCATCAGCAGGTTCAGTCATGGGGCTAAGCACAACTACAGGTTTATCATCTTGTAAATTCACATGGTCATTGGATGCTTGTGTGGCTTTTAGCTCAAGGGCATCAAGGATGGGCTTCCTAAAGACCTCACTCTTTACAAGTTCTGTCAGAGGTACATATATTTTCAACTTCTGGACTTCTGATTCAAAACTAAAAGGGGAAGGAGACTTATCAGGGCCTCTTACCTCTTGAGTCGGTGCCTTAAAGATGATGGGATCAGCTGTCGGTCGCCTCTGTTTGCTGATCTGCTACTCTATGGGGACAGCAGGTCTTTGGGCAGGGTTCTCTTTGACATTACTCACTCCTAACCTCAAGTTATACCTTTGATGGTCTTTGGTCTGTAGAACAGCTTCTCTATCCCACTCTTGACTGGTCTAGTCCCTGAGTAATGACTCCTCGTAGGCAGCTAATGTCAAAAAGGCAGCATTTCCCTTGTCTTCCATATAGTGAATCTCATCCTCTTCATCAAACCATTCCTCCTCCATGACTACGTTCTGGAAAGGAGCCTTAACCCTTTGTTCTTAACTGGCCTCTGTGCTCCGCTAAATGATCTGCAATTGTTCATTTGCTCTTCTGAATGGATTTGGATTTCTAGGAGCAAATGTATTAGGAAGCCTTGCTTTCCCAAAACTCTTCTCAACCTTCAGTTTGGATATTTCAATAGGCAATGACTCTATCATTTTAGTCATTTTGTCTATTTTAGGTTTTGAAGATGAAGAAGAAGAGGAAGACTCACCTCTCTGCCTCCTTCTATCAGCATGTCCTTTGAGTTTCTCTACAGCCATGATATTGGGTTCCACCTCCAAGGCTGCATCTTGCATTTCAGCTAGAGAAGCACATCTTCTTTCTCTTAATAGTAGGCACAAATCAGAATCAAAGGCATTGGCATAGGTGAGTTTGGCAGAGGTGGGGGTAGGCTTCACTTCCACTGGTATCTTGCTATACATAAGATTGAATCTTTTATTAAAATCAAACAATGACTCCCCATTTTCCCTTTTGAGGTTACTAAACTCGGTATGGTAGTATAGCAGGTCTTTCTTATGTCCCCAATGCTTTAAAACACATCGTCTAATGCCTCAATGTCTTCTATGGACCTAGGGGTCAGTTCTCTGAACTAATTTCTAGCCTCTCCATCAAGGCTTTGGACAAATACTCTTATCCACACATCATCTTCACTTATATCTACGTTATCAGCATAGCTATAAAAAGACTCATGGTGTTCTTCATTTGTTACTCCCTCTGTACCAGTGCATTTAGGCATGTATTTATGATATTCTCCTATAGGCATGGCATTCAAAGGAATAGGCAGGACCAAGGGTCCATACCTAGCAGCTATGATTCTTTCCATTTTGGTAGGTGCTTGTGGACATGCCATGATTGGGGTAGAGGGAAAGATATTGGCAGTTTGAAACGTAGGGAGTTGAGAAATGAATGATAGGGCTGAAGGAATATGATGGACTATAGGGGAGGTTTTCTTTAGACTGAGATCCAAAGGGGAACTTATTGAATAAGGAGCTTTATGAATCTCTGGGAGTATTTCTTCGCTGATAATGCTAGGCTCTATATTTTCAATGTGTGAATGCTCAGTTACAAGCCTTTCTTGCATAGATACATAAGGTTGTCTAGGCTTACCTAATCCCGATGCTCCTTTTCGTGATATCTTTCTTTACTTGACAATCTTCTCAGGGTCAGGCACTGGGTCAGCTGGTGATTTCTGAGGATTTCTCCGAGTATGTCTCGCAAACTGAGCCAAAACTATAATGTGGAGTCACCAAGAGGTTCGGCCTCCAGTAGATTGGCCAGATAGATGATTACAACCAAAGATATGTTCGGACTTTGTCTATCATCAAAGTTGGATCTGTGTCGTTCTCCCAGGGAAGCTGAGCTTCAATCTCCTCTCCCCGGCAACGACGCCAATTATGTTAGGATTTGAAGAAACTCTCCTAGGTTGTAGCTCGGAGATGCCTGGTAACATATAAACTCAACTATTGTTGCAAGTTTAATGGAAGGAATGATCGTTTGGTTCAAGCTAGATAACCACTTCTACTTTGTTTCACTCCAGACATGCATGAACACCCTCAAAATACAAGGCTTTAGACCACCAATGCTCACAGTTTTAGATATAAGTTGAATATGGAGAATACTAACCACACCAACAGATACAGAAGACCATGTGATGGCCAGCTGCAACTAGTAAAGAAACTTGTAAATCTAATCTATTAATGCAAAGACATGATGACAACTCTCTTGCATTAGATAGAAAGAAACCTAATTAACTTATTCAGTGACGCAATCAATACTTTAACACAGAGATAAGATGACAATTATCTAGTGTTAAAGGCCAAGAGCTCAAGAACACAACATATCAGGCACAAGCTTAGAACAAGAAGAAAGTGGACAATGAGCAGTTAACAGCAAAAGAAGCTTGTATTAGCTAAAAATGAAGATGAGACACTGCAAGTGACAAAATTTCTACAGTCTCCAGAAGTTGAACCTTACATCAAATGTCAACCTTGATTACATCTTGCTTCTGGGTATTTATCAGCTTACATTACAATGGCCCTTGGTCGTTTAGGTATGGAGGGGTCATAATTGACCACCAACTGCATTTAACAGCCTGATGGAGTCTCTGAATGAGGTGGCTTGTTTCAGTGGATGAATCCGATCTGTTCAGGTGTTGTGTTGTCCTTTAGGCAGTTAGAGTGCTTGTACCGGTGGAGTCCATGACTGATAAATTCAGTTACAGAGTCGTGTTGTGTCCTTTTCTCCTTTGGCCATGCCTTCTGTTAAATATGGTTGTTGGGGATATTACTGTGACTGATACCAACAGAGTTGGTCATCTCCCTCTTTGGTCAACAGAATGGTCAAGAACATGGGAGGCATGGGTAGGTCAATGATTTGGGTGAGCGAGAAGAATGGTCGTCGGATTGGGGAAATGGACGGTGGAGATGGCTCGGCGGAGGTTATCGGCCAAGGTGGGAGCGGGACTGAGTTAGAGTGGTTAGATCTCCAGTGGACAGATCGGACGGTCATCAGACTAGGGAGCTGCATGGACGTTTAATGGGCGAGGTGGATTGGTCGGGCAGAAATGGTTTTCATCGCACCGCTTTTGAGCATACAATGGTAAAATCTTGGGGCCGAGCGATTCCATTCAACGATTGACACGTAGCGTCGGATGAGAGAGAGAAACCGCTCTCATCGTGCGCTATCGCTCGATTAATTTGCCAGTGCGATGAAAGCGAAGACTGTCAGATATTGCCAAAGATGATCTGACAGTGGAGAGTGGTAGAGCGGGTCGCCATTATTGGGTGCGACGGGAGCCATTTGATCGACAGGGATGCAATGAGGGCTTTATGAGCGTGCGAGGGAATATGGGTATGGTTTTGTGGTTTATTTGGGGTTTCACGTTTGGGGCTAAGGTCAAGAAGGGGATTACTTTGTCGGGTTTAGGAGGCAAATAGGGAAACAGAGGTGGTGGAGAGTACGCGGGGTAGCAGGAAAAGGGAAAATGACCCATGAGGGGCCCCTTTAAAGACACCACCAATCAGACCGAGCTTTTCTCTGACATTGGAAAATCAGCGCTGCATAGTAGGGATAACAGTGACTACCTAATTTGGTAGTGCCCATAGTCACAAATGGAATTATATATATAATCATAATTGGGTGGAGATATAAACCTTTGGATTCCATTGATGATTCAGGGTGGATATGAGCCTCTAGATTTTGTTATTGCTTCGACAACTAATTCAACGTGATTGTTGAGTTGGTACCTTGGTTATAATCTGGAGGGTATCTAGAGCCTTGAAGTAGCATCATTGTGGGGTTGGTACTTTGACATTTAGCCTAGAGGGTACTTGGAGCAGCAAGGATATTGGGTTGACACTTTGGCCATGCAGGACATGCTATTGTTTGGGTGTCTGCCAGGATAGGTTATTGACACCGTATGCATACAAGAAAGAGGAAGCCATCAAATCAAGATAAGTACTAGTACATTATTGATTCTTTGAATTTTTGAATTATGAACATGATTTAATATTATGATTTATGATAGCTTAGATTTTTGAGCTAACCTAATGATGTGTTTTAGCTTATCATGGTTTGGTTTATAAACTAACATAGTTTTGCTATAGGAATTATGGAAAACTCCAAGTTCACTACAAGGATAAACTATTAATAAGGTATAATTTACATTCATTACATTTTTCTTTATGATGAGTCTCACGAGATCTATATGTCTATGACACGGGAATAAATGTGAGACTGCTCAATTTAGATGAGAAAAGATGGCTACAAGATGAAACAATGTCAACATGCCAAAGCCAAAGATTTCACGAATAGGACCATTGTAGGACACTGGCGCCAATGGTGCCAATTGATTTCCATAAGCATGTTATAACTAGTATGATAGTGTGGAGGTAGAGATATGCCTTGGTTTTCAGACCCTTTTGTTGTAAGGAAACCTTTCTAAGGAATGGATCACTTGAGGGACTAGGAAGCAATGAAGCAGATGCCTAAATTTTGAGGGTGAGTGACTGCATGGAAAGGGGGTGACCGAATTGCCTGAGGGATTGGAAAGTAGAAAAGGTAGGGGTAGAAAACAATTAGTTTCTGGTCATGAGCATAGATGATTGGAATAAGAATCATGTTGGGGGTGTGCGCGAAAATAATGATCCAAGAATCGTTCATTGAAGGAACAAGGAGAGCATGGTAGTAGTGCCAAACATTGGAGGCAGACAACACTATGGAGAAAGGGAATAATCTAGGTTGGATTAACTATATCAAGCACCAAAATATTGCAAAATGGAGCCATTGATGAATAGATGCATATATAAAGTAATGATTGTTGATTGGCTAGGTGAGCCACTATGCATATAAATTCTATTATAAAAGATGAAGCGAGCAGTACATATAAATCTCCATATAAGTGGTTTTTAGTCTTTTAAGTAGTTAATATTATTGTATATTTCCATTAAACACTGAGGAAAGTGTTTCCCCCAAAGGGGAGGGGTTTGTGATAGCCCTAGTCACTTTTAGATATTATAATCTTTTGGATGTGTGCGTGTGTGTGTGTCTCTCAAATGGACAATTGATTATAGGTATGAGGAGGACATGCTAGTTGGAACATATGGCAAGCAAAGGGACAAGAGATGATGCGGAATTTAGTTGACTAGCCTGCAAGAATACCCAAAAACCAAGTAGGGATGACTAGGCAAACTAATAAAAATTTGGAATTTAAGGGACAAATGGAGGAAGCTTGATTGGTTCAAAGGATTGGATGGGATAGAAATAAATAACTACCTAGAATAGAGATTGGACAACTAAGGAGATGGCAACAAGAAGATGAATTGTTGTGGGGGGAAGAGGGGAGTATATGATGGGTTAGTGCATCTCCAATGAAAGAGAGGGGGCAGGCCAGCCCTTACATCTTTTCTAAGGCAACATGAGTGTTGAGAGAGTCAATGGTAAGTGATCAACACAAGCAAAGAGGAGGCCCAATCGCAAGAAGGATTGTGCCTCTACTTAAGAAAACATATGCAACATGTAGAGACAACAATGAAGAGGTGGATCAAACCTATTGTGCAACCTGTATGGCATTTGAAACCTTTTTACCCAAATGATAGTATTGTGTTGGTCTTGTGCAGTCCCCTTCTGCCCTAGAATTTGGCATCGGGGTGACAGTTGCACACAAGACCGATTGCAGCCTATCTACAGTTGGGAGGAGAACCATCACCCCTAACTTAGTTCAAGATAAATGTCCCTTTCATGTTAATTGTATAATGAATTATTGTTGCTTTTAGGTCACTAAACTTGTGAGGCATTGTAGCTACTTATGAAGTGATTTACTAGTTGATATTATGTACTGTGCATCATTTAGGATATGCGAGGAATTCAAGGTGTATTGATTTTATGAAGTGTTCATCATGTAATGTGATTAGTTCATTGTATGCACTATAGTATAGAATGTATATAAAATACCAACATTAAATGGAGATTGGCCTTGCCATGTAGGAGAGACATAGTCCTAAATTAATGTATTGCAACTTACAATGTTGACTAGGTAGAGCTCAATGTATTAATCATTCTACAACCAAAATATATATGTAGAATCTGTCATAGGAAATTGCATACAAGACAAGTTCAATAATTAACTATAATTCCCTTGTGTGCATTCAATACACCACTGTTAAACGAGCCTGTAGCAATAATTTTTCTTGTCATACTCCATCCAAGGAAGATCTATTATGGATTCAGCTACCAAATGACACCTTGCTAACACATGGTGATGTTTTTGAGTGCTTCAAAGGGCTATAGGATCTTCATCCAACCTTGGGAACCCTTGTGCAGATGGATAATGAATGCTTGTAATGTGTTTTCTGGGTTAGGTACTGGTATAGGTTATTATTCTTTCTCAAGGAACATCTATTGTGAATGTATTTTTAGTATATTCTGAAATACCTAAATATCAATTGGAAGGATTGGGAACATATTTAGCTCCAAACCAACAAGCTAGAATTACTCTACACTAATATTCAATTCACACAAAGGAAGTGCTTATAGAAACAACTCTTGAGAGGAAGACTATTATATTTTCATGTCCATTTAGGTTCTCAAAAAGGCTAAAGCTATAACTATGCAACTGTCATGCTTATTCTTCAATATGAGAGGTATTTATAGCACCTAAAGGTTGAACATTATTTTTTGAGCGGTTTAATAATTTCTAAACAAATTCACCTTTGAGCTTCGGCTCTCACTATTTGCTTATTTGGTGATTGAATGACAAATATTGGATTATTTTATGGACTTAAAGTTATCACATAGTAGAGCTTTTAAAAATCCAAATGAGGATATGTTATGAGAACTTGCTACGACTATTGTGCTTAGAGATTCATTGGATTTGCGTCATAACTAGGGATTGGGACTGAGTTTCCATATGCACATAACAATTGGAGTGGTCCTTAGAAAAACCCTGGGAGTGAAGTAGTTCCAGTAGCCTTCCATACATTATCTATATCTAAATGGAATACACTTTTTGGCCATTGAATAAATCCCTTTTAGAACTAGGAGACACCTAAATGATCACCTATACAAATGCCTTCTCTATCCAAAATTTTTGTAGTTGTAATATACAATATTCAACATTCTCATCTTCATTGTTTCCCCGTCCACGTTTCCCTATATTATTCAATTGATGTGTGATTCTGCCTTTTGAAATTGTCCAATTCTTTTATTTGAATGGCCATTAACTCTGAGAACTTAAAAATTTATTTGTGGTTATTGTAATTACATGCACATACTATACTCAATGTCTTAAATATTATGTTTGTTGCAACACCATGCCTCACTCGAGGGATTTCTAGGTCACAGAGGCAATAATCTGGGCTTGTATCATATACTCTATATGGACTGTGAAATTTTCTTTCAACATATGAATATATGTTTCTTTAATACTCCATGGCAGTGAAAATATGGCTAGAATAAAGTGCCATGTATCTTGTCTGTTGAATGAATGAATGTGTGTATAAATGGAAATATTTACATTTGGTTCATGTGATAATATTGGACATTAGAGCACACACGCAACAACCATCTCTTGTTTTATTGAAGTCTAAAACACCAATGCACTATGCAACGACAAGGAATTGTGAATAGGTAGATTTGTTATTGGTTTAAGCATTGTTTATGAATTTTATTATAAAAACAAAGTGTATACGTATATGTCCTCCAGAGGTCAATATAATCGAAGCGTTTGCTCTTGATTGTGGTTTGAAATTTCCAACAGTGAAAACAATATTAGGGAGGTTCTTGACATGCCAATCTCATTATGCCAAGTCTCTAGAATCCTTCTCTTAAGTCATCATTAAGAGAGAGAAAAAAAAATAGCCTTTTTTTTGTATGATGGAAACCACAATGAGCTTGGGGTGGGTTTGAGTGGGACTCATAGTAATGGGACCTATTTTTGGTGTGTTATGTTTGGTAATGGACAACCCAACTCTACCTTCAAGCTTGAAGGAGGTCAAACCTTAAATCGGAGCAAAGGTCATTATGGTGGAAGTGATGTCCCTTACCATGTTGCCTTGATGTATTAGGTGTTATGGAGTTTCATGGGTGGATTCTTTATGTTTCTTCCTTCTTTCTTTTGTTAGTCTATCTTATGGAGTCAATTTTTTGTAGAGTTCTCAAGAAGTGGTAGGTTGTTTGTTTTCTTATATGAAAAGAAGACTAAATTTTGCAGGTAGAAATAAGTGAATGCAGTGAAGCACACCACGATGAGTTTTGTGGCTTTATTGACAAGGACTTTCCTAGAGTATGCACATGAGTAAGGAGTGTTGTGTATATGTTATCTCATATTGAATCTATTTGAATCCTTCCATTTGCAATACTTATGGAGTTGTATGAAGAGAGATTCATGGGAGACCTTCCTCAATTTGCTTGAAATTGTCAAGGTCACTCTATTGTCCACAACTACTTACTGCAAAGGTGTGGACTTCACTTTCATATGCATCAATTTTGATCTTATTTTATATGGATTATTTCCACATCTTCAGAGACCTTAAGGTTCTCTTAGCCTATCTTTCCTCATGTATACATTACAAGATTTTCCTATGAGCATAGAGGTATTTTTGGGGTAAGAGTAGTTATGTCTATCCTTATATAAGGAGGTTGTGTTACAAAGTTAATAATATTCATTGTAAAATGGGGGTTAATATTCATATTCATGGTTAAGATTATTGTTATATTATAAGTATTAAATTTTTATGTGCTTATTAATTAAATTTAGACATGATTACAAAATCATTATTTTAATTTATATGGTAAAAAGGATCTTAATTTATAACTATTATTTATATGTTATATATCTTAATATGATGTATATACTATGATTTTCTTTTATATAAAAAATTGTTCATAATTTTAATTTAGAAAAATGTTTATATCTAATGTTTACACTGGCTTGTCCCTGGTTAGGGTGAGAGCTAGTCAAGGGGCATTGGTGGGATTCGTGCCACTGCCATGACATTATTAATAAGGAATGGAGGGTGCTTGCATGGCCGCCCTCATACATATCTTCCCATTTGAAAGGTGGTGAGGTTGCTTAAGACTCCCAATCGTCGACATTTGGAAAGGTTTGCAGGCACAACTTTTGGTTTCACTGTAGGTGGCTCTAAATGGTATTTTAGAATCGACATTGGATTTACATGCTCTCTCAGTCAAGGCTTCATCAATTAGGTGGCAACGAAGGGTATAGACTAGGCCTGAAACCTAGCTGTTGTTGAAAGATTTCACCCTCACAATCGTCATATACGCGGGTATGTTTACACTGTAAAATTTGTGTATGCCATGCTCCTTGTGTTCTGCTTGTGTCTCAAAAGTTTGTTGATGGCTGCTCCTGGTGCGTATTTTTGGTCTAGAATAGAATCATTTTTGGAAATGTGGGGAGCTAGGCCCCACTCTTTAGTTAGCTTGTCTTGGGTTCTGCAACTATTCACCAGAAATCATTATATATGTTTTAGTAACTTGCCACATTCGGTGCTTATGCATCCTTGGAAGTTATACTTAGTCAAGTTGTCAGTTAATTGTCTAGGTGTAATTTTTACTTCCTTTGTATCTTAGAAGAACCCTTCAACCGGTATGTCTTAGGGAGGTTTTGAGGGGGTAATCATGTGCTTTAGTATTGTCTCCTATCTCTAGGCTTATGGTGTTTTCTAGACTACTAAAATTGGAATTTATGAATGAACATATGTCAATAGGGTGGGGAAAGCTCATTCGGTTTGGTCTAATGATTATTGTTCTACTGCATATGTTTTTCTAACACCTACAGGATCGCACCTTAGTTTAGTCTGTTGGAACCTCCCTTTGAGTCATCTTCTAGTTCTTTGGTCTGCAACCTAGATGAGGCTTTCGGCTGAGGTTTTGGTATATATATATATATATATATCTAACCACCTCTACTTATTGGAGTTAATAAGGAGGGTGTGTTACAAAGTTAATAATATTCATTGTAAAATGGGGGTTAATATTCATATTCATGGTTAATATTATTGTTATATTATAAGTATTAAATTTTTATGTGCCTATTAATTAAATTTAGATATGATTACAGAATCATTATTTTAATTTATATGGTAAAATGGATCATAATTTATAACTATTATTTATATGTTATATATCTTAATATGATGTATATACTATGATTTTCTTTTATATAAAAAAATTGTTCGTAATTTTAATTTAAAAAATGTTTATACTAGCTTGTCCCTGATTAGGGTGAGAGCTAGTCAAGGAGCCTCAATGGGATCCATGCCACTGTCATGAAATTATTGATAAGGAATGGTGGGTGCTTGTGTGGTCGCCCTCATACATATCTTCCCATGTGAAAGGTGGCGAGGTTGTTTAATACTCCCAATCGTCAACATTTGGAAAGGCTTGCAAGAAAAACTTTTGGTTTCATAGTAGGTGGCCCTAAATGCTATTTTAGAATCGACACTAGATTTACAGGCTCTCTTAGACAAGGCTTCATCAACTGTGTGGCAATGAAGGGTATAGACCAAGCCGGAAACCTACTTGTTGTTGAAAGAGTTCACCCTCACGGTCGTCATATATGCGGGTATGTTTACACTGTAAAATTTCTGTATGACATGCTCCTTGTGTTCTACTTGTGTCTCAAAAGTTTGTTGGTGACCACTCCTGGTGCGTATTTTCAGTCTAGAATATAATCATTTATGGAAATGTGGGGAGAAAGAGCCCTCTCTTTAGTTAGCTTGTCTTGGGTTTTGCAACTCTTTACTAGAAAGCATTTTACCTATTTTAGTAACTTGTCACATTCTGTGCTTATGCATCCTTGGAATTTCTACTTAGTCAGGTTGTCAATCAATTGTATAGGTGTAATTTTTACTTCCTTTGTATCTTAAAAGAACCCTTTGATTGGTCTGTCTCAGGGAGGGTTTGAGGGGGTAATCCTGTGCTTTATTATTGTCTCCTATCTTTGGGCTTATGGTGTTTTCTAGACTACTGAAGTTGGAATTTATGAACGAACATGTGTCAATAGGGTGGGGAAAGCTCATTCAGTTCGGTCTAATGGTTATTGTTCTACTGCATATGTTTTTCCAACACATGCAGGATCGCACCTTAGTTTAGTCTGTTGGAACCTCCCTCTGAGTTGTCTTCTAGTTCTTTGGTCTACAGCCTACACGAGGTTTTCGATTGAGGTTTTGGTGTAAGTTATTATTTGTAAACCCCATATTTGTTGCTCTCAACAACATATGATGGTTTGATCTGCCTCGCTTCATGGGAGAAATGAAAGGGTGGCTAAGGAAGGGATCGGGGCCACGAATGTGGAAGGATTCAACCTAAACATTTACCCTCTAGGAACCAAGGTCGTAGAAACAATAATGAACAAATTGTGGAAGGAGCCAAGTCCTATTGAACAAGTTCACACACTCAGGCCCACCAAACCATCACAGGGTGGGAAAATGAAATTAGACAACAAACATAGAATAATGAGCTTGAGTTAGATGAATGGAAGGATCCTATCCTAGACCCTAGCCATATTAGAGGTCGTCACACTCAGTATCAACAAACCCTATATCTTTAATGGATGACAATGACTCTATTGGAAAAATATTTGACGCATTTGTAGGAATTTCAGAGCCAACAACAAAAGGGAATTCCATCTCATAATTCAACAACAAAATGCTTGTCTAGCCCGCATTGAGAGGAATATTCCTTTCCTTCCACAAACTGAGTTGCTAAGATCCAGTGCCAAGGACCCAACACCAATAGAATCTTCTGATGATTAATATGTTGCTTAGCATAGTTTGGATAATCAATTTTGTTATGTCTAAATGAATAGTAAGAAGTTTTTGATTTTATGTTATAGACGTATAGCCACTAGGAGACTCAAAGACACTTGAGTTTATATAGCTTTGCTAAAAAAAATAGACTCTTTAGATTTTGAATGGCTTATAATGTTGTTAGATGGCCAACAGAATTGGTTTCCCAATGGGCAGGTTGAGGCCATTTGATTATGGATGTTGTTTCTGTAATACCTGCCTTTTTTTTTAAATGGAATAGAAAGGAACTGCTAAGCTTACAAAAAAAATGTTTATACTTGCTTGTAGAACACATTCAATTTGTTATATCGTAATTTTATTTTTATTAATAAAATTACGAATAATTTTTTAGATGAAAGAAAATCATAATATACATATCACATTAAAATATATAACATATAAATGGTACTTATAAATTAAAATCTATTTGACCTTATAAACTAAAATAATGATTTTAATTAATAAGCACGTAAAAACTTAGTACTTACAATATAAAAATATTCGCAACCATGGATATTCACCCCCATTTTACCATGGTTATTATGAACTTGTAAATGGGTTTTGTTACAATACCATGGCTTATCAATACCACATGTCCAAAAACCATAACTCAATTATACATATACATATACATATACATATATATATTATTCTAATTTTATTGTCAAACCTTTTTAAAATTAAATCTAAAAGCAAAAAGGCATGGGGGAGATGTTGTATGTAAATATTTGTAAACATTTACATGTGGTCTCAACTAAAAATAAGAAAAGGTTAAAAGTAATTGCAACATTCTCCAACTCAATATGCTAGAGATGTTGCAATGTCTTATAAATGTTTTGACTTGATCAAAATAAGATAAAAATTAGAATAAAATAAAATCGAGTTGTCTTTAGTGAGACTTTTTGGAAGCTTTTCCGATGGGTTTTCCCGGTCTAATTTCTTTAAAATCCAACAGGAATTTATTGAAATTACAAGCTTGATAGGTAACCCCTTCACAATTGAAGTGCCCTACGGGTTTTTGTTATGAAACCAGCTCAAGAAAAGATAGAAAAGATAGATCAACGCCTTAGAATTTAGCCTCTTCGAGGGGGAAACCTCCTTTACATTACATAAATGAACAATTCTTAGATGATTCAAATGGCAAAACCTCCT
>APFE030402385.1:0-12115 GCA_000404065.3 Pinus taeda
ATATTCTTTAGACACGAATAAGTGTATGTATCAATACTTGATTTCCCTATTTTCCTTGGTACCGTTATTAAATTAACACAAGAGACTTTGTTCTTTTTGGCATACTTATTATGAGTGAACACCTTGTATACTTCTCTCACCCAATTATGCATAGTTAATTACTTGCTAAAATCCTTATGGATAATTTATTTAACGGAGTAGTGTACTTCTCATCCCCTGCTCTTATTTACCACAATCTTCAACCAATTTATTTTATTCAAGATATACTTATGTTCCTTAGACTTTTACTTCTTCAAACAATTGCATTGTAATAGGTGACAATTTATCTCCTATCTTCACTTAGATCTACTTTCTTTCATCAAGAGATCTAGTAGATATTTTATCATTAATGTATTCTTTGCTTTACATAGTAACTTTGTTAATTGTGGGTTGGACCATAGGCCTTCATGTTCTATAGATAGTTTGACAAGACTAATTTAACTATTTCTAAAAAAAACCTTTAGATATTTTTTGAAAAATACCTGCAACTATGGTTTGACTCGCAGGCCTCACATCTGAATCCCCAAATATGATACCACATGTAACATACCTCAATTTCACCTAATTTTATTTTTCTTTTCCTTAACATTATTATTATTGTACATACATATTTATCACAAATTTCTTCACTTCCCACTATACACTGTTATTTCTTTAACATTCCCATTGTTGTACATACATCATGATCAAATGATTTGTCACTTTCTGTAAGAATTATTATTGGGTTCAAGGTGGATTCCACCTGGTCATTATTTGGAGTATTTATTCTCACCACTGACAGGTTTGTTTCACAGGACATTAATGTGATTACGCCTATGTGTTATTGATGATTTTAACTCCTTGTGTCTTTTACTTCAATTGACTAAGAATTTGTTTCCTTTTAGGAATATAGCCAATTTCTAGTTGGAGGGTCTTATCCATGAGTATTGATATCCATTGATTCTTCACATATACTAATCTTGACCCAATTTTCATATGTTATATAATTTAACAAGTACCGTGGTACTTATGGTAGGTATCCACTTATACAATATTATCTCCTTTGAAACTACTCTACACCTTGGTATCATTCGTAATGATTGTGGGTGTGGGATGGTTTTATTATTTTCTTGGTTATTAATACACATGGCTCATAAACAAAGTTCATGTTAGGGCTTACCATATGAATTTCACATGGAGTGCCAATCGCATGCATTTCTATGACCATGATCTAATTTTGAGAACCAATGATGGACAAAAATAGGGTTTGTTAATGACTAACCCTCCCTTTTGAATTCGTTGTCTTAATGTTTTATTTGGTTTCCTCTGGTGACCAGAATGTTGCATCACCTCGTATGACTGTGATGGCTTAATATCAATTTTTACTTGAAATTTCTATAAATGCACCTCAAAGGTTACTCCAGGTCTTACGTTGTTCTGCCTTTTTTATTTCTTTAGGTAATGTAAGACTTGGTTCTGGTTTAGGTTGTTGTTTCCATTTATCTATTTCCTATGTGTATATTTTATTACTCTCCTTCACATTTTTATCGTGGCGCTGACCAATTGTTTATATTGCTCCTTCAATTTACTAAGATAACTATAGAGGAAATATTGAATAAATTATACAATTCTTAGGTACCAATTCTCTTATTCATCTGGGCTTCGATTTTCATAAATTCGAGTATTGTAATTTGAAAATGTTTCTTCTAGTTTAGATTGCATTCCTTCGAGATACCAGAGTACCCTAGTTTTCTTAGCCATGTTGAATTGGTAGGTCAACTTGGTATAAAGTAAAGGGTAAAAGTATTCTTTGATCTAAATTCACTTAGCATTGTTGATACTTTCTATGGAAGGAGGTATGAAATATGGTGCTTTATCAAACCCTAAGTATGCATGAAAGGGTTCGATCCTTCTAAGGAAGGATATGGGCTCCGTTCTTTCCAGTCTAGTAGTTTGTAGTGGGATTCTTGTAGTCTTGTGGAAGAATACGGATACAAGGCCCTTCTCTCGCATCATAATTTCTAAAGAGGCAATTGCTAAGCCGAAAATCATTCTCTCCATTTTTCTAAGAAAATTTCCTTACTAATTAGGGATTTTCTCAATTTTTTATTGCACTGGTTATTAAGAGCAATAATCATGTTCTTTATTTTGCGACATTTATAGCTAAGGCTCAAAATTTTGTTTTACTAATTTTTAATCTTTCATTTCGATATAGGCTTATGTTCTCATTTAAAACACCCAATTATTCCCATGATGACAAATTTTGTTATATACTTTTGTAGTTCCAGGAGTAGCATGGTCTCACTTCTACTGAGGTAAAGAGTTTCTCCTTTACCATAGTTTATTTTTATGTTTCAGGTGTGCTACAAAGACATATCTTGACTCGATTTAGATTTATTCCTCAAACTCCAATTAACATCTAGTTCCTTTGTTCTCACAGTTGATGAGGAGGACATGTCACAACTCTACTTCTCAAGGATACAATTTTACTTCATTTGTGCACCTATTTGTATCTCTTCATTTTTGTTTAACCTCTTGAATGATCATTCAAGATTCCATTGCTAATTTAGCAATTCATTTGGTTACAGTAATGGATTTCATATGAACTAGTAGCTTCCGACCAAGAAACTTGCAAATTTAGAGGATGACTTCTTGACTCGATGATTCTTATAGTTTGGTATACAATTTCTACATTCCTCCCAGATTCTACGTGGTGTACTGCTACAATTTTGCCTTAGGAGCCATAAGCCAAATTAGGGTTTACCTGGTTATTGAATTTTCAACCCTACATGTTTTTTAATTTATTTGTGTGGCCATGGAGGCCTTAATGAACCATCATTTCACCTTACAATATTGTGGGTCTTACTTACTTGTTCTGTAATAATCTTCTCTTAACTTTGTTTTAATACCATACGTATAACATGCATGGATGTATATATTCCTTTGGATTATTTAAAAAGGATCTTCCCTTTTACTTTGTTCAACATGTTGACTGTTATATCTTTTCTTGCACAAATTGTATGAGATTTTTTGGTGAATTCTCTGCTAATAATTCTTATGGAACAGTACCCATTTTTTTTTTCTAAATGTTATTGTGAGTGTATGTGTGTACTATATAATTATATATTATATATATAAATAATATATATATTAAGTCCTTCCATTTCAATTCTCCATATTAGACTTCTTATATAACTCCCTATGGTACTATAGAACTTGATATATCTATTGAACTTAATTGAAAGTATCATGTATACCATGCTATTTTTTCTTATGATTACTCGATTTGTTTTCGATTTCTTTATTGGTGAATAATTGGTTCCTCCATCATTATACCCCTTCATCTTTCAAAACTCTGTGCTCTTTTACAATCTTTTTTATGCCATGTAATATTCATATATATGTGCTTCTACTATTATTTCTATATATTCCATGATTTCACTTTATGTTTAGTTATGAATAACTAAATCCTACCCAAGGTCGGGGTTTTGTACTCTCAATTACATGATTTAGGGAACTATATGACTAGTTACATACGTGCATACATACAAGGATGCAATGTAGTATACCCTCATTACAATTAGACTTACGAGCATAAGAGTTGCCTATTTAGTTTATAAGGATCACCTAGATATTACATGTTTCGTATTGACAATCCATTGCCTTAAGGAGATGATAAGGATATTTCCGTAGTCTTACTAGGATACAATTTCATCAATAATTATTCCCTTCAACTATATAATTTACAAGGAACTGCAATATAGCTAAAAGTAAAATCTTTACATGTATCTCAAGTCCAATTTCTTAATTTCTTTTCAGTTGCATGTTGTATTATTATCTCCTATTTATATTATCTATTAATAACCTTTACGTAACCACCATTAATTAATTATCTTAGTGCCAAAGAGAGAGTATACAAAACTATGTAAATAGTTGTAGAACTTCTCCGCATCGATATGGATACATACATATATATGTACTAAACGAGGATGTATATACAACAATAATTTATCTCGACAACCAAACACACTATATTTATTAACAATTTATCCTCTTTCGTATCCCATCAACTCGTTAATGAACATAATACAATTCCTCTAATCTAGATCATATAATCCGCAAAATAACCATATGTTTCAAAAATTTATTAAATTAGGAAAATATGCTATCTATGCATGAAAATTTTCTTGTATGTAGTCAATCCATAAATTCAATATAATATTTTTAAAACATAAAATAATTTCAAAATAATAGGAAAAACATAACAAGATTTCATCTAAGTGCAATAATATGCTTGGGGAATATTCAAGAACAGAGCACGTTCCACCCAACCTTGAACTATCTCCAACAGTTCCCCCTGAGCTAAGATCTTCTTGCTCCTAGGAATCAACAGATCTTTTGTTCCCAAGTGATTCTTCCTCAATGGATTTATTTTCTTTTTATTTCCTAACATAGGTTTTAAGAACCCTTGTTTCAACACCTCCTCAATACAAATCAATAATTTTCTGTAGTGTTTCCGGGAAACTGAACCTAACCTTCTTACTTTTACTTTCTTGTAGGGCATAACTTAATATTTTAGCCATCAGATGAGGGACATTTATGGCCATCCTGTGAACCCAGTGAATAACTATCATCATACAATCACCAGAAATATCAAGCTTGTGATGATTCATAATTGTCCTGAGGACAACTTGAATCAAATATTTGCATGGTCCTTTGGGAAAATATTGCATTTTTAATCCATTCATTCGAACATATACTTTTTTATCACATATTTTATTAGCCATTTTAATCTTTCCTAGAATATGGGATTTCTTGGAGTTAAATATTTCTCCCCCTCTACGTGGAATTTCCATTTCTCTTGCAACTAGATCAGGGTCTAGGTTTATACTCTTCCCAAATATTTTTAATTCCAATGCTTTATCATCATAATTTTCTATGGCATCATCTATCTCATCATTTAGGAAAACGAATTGTCCAAATATAAGTTTATAAACCTCTCCTCTT
Organism: Pinus taeda; assembly: GCA_000404065.3. Taxonomy (NCBI): domain Eukaryota; kingdom Viridiplantae; phylum Streptophyta; class Pinopsida; order Pinales; family Pinaceae; genus Pinus; species Pinus taeda. Next base: position 5,026 of record APFE030402385.1, read on the forward strand.
CTCGGGATATCTAGCATATCTAGTGGACAACTATTTGTATCACTCCATGTATCGGCACACTCTTTGAATTTCTTTACTGTGAAGATCTCCTGGGAACATCGTGTGTCAATTATTCGCATGGAAGAGGATGTCATCGTTTCAATTAAGGCCATCGTTGTCTTGTGTCAAGGCATACTAGCTGAATTCACGTTGAATGAAATAATGCACACTACATAGACTATGAGGAATGCATGCTAAATAAATTGTGACGAATACACGTTGAATAAACTGTGAGGAATGCACATGCAAATGAGCTTTTTTAACTTGTTTCTTTATTTTTCTATAAATCACTTTTATAAAGAAATGAAAATTTTATTTAGTGAATAAAATTTTTTATAAGGTGCTTTCACATTCCTCCTTTACTCCTATATTTTCTCATATACAAAACTAAAATTTCAAATTTAATATTTAGATGTAAGATACACTTTATTAAAAATATTACTTTTAAAAATAGGGTTGCAATATTTTGATGTCATGTAAGATGGTGTTAAATTTTGGCTTCCACTCCAATTGCAGAGCCTTCCTTGGTCTTCCCCTTGATTGTTGCAAACACTTCAGCTCATTTCATGAGCTTTCCTAAAGTCCTCTGACCCCCTTTTGCTTGTTGGATCAACTGCTGTCTTTTGGCATGTGTGATCGACATGTCATGTTTGCGAACCATATCTGGTGGTTTCAAAGGTTGGTATTTCTGTATATGATTTTTCCTAGCTATGTAAATGCCCATCACACTCATACACAAAGTCTTGAGCATTATCACACAAGTGTTATCACAATCATCCTAAAGTCTATCTCAATTGTCGCACATGTCACTTCTTGTTATGAGACAGTCACATAGAGGGAATTGCTTTCTTGTTGCTCTTGTTGTATATGTTGTCACATTGTCGAAGTATGCTAAGTCTATTATCTCAAGTTCAATTTCACCACAAATCTATCTTCCCCTCGCACCCAGCCACTTCTCCAAAAATCTTCTCGACTGGGCAACCCAGCTACACCAGACCCTGACTGTACTGTGCACTGCACAATCTCAACACTAAATGTTGTGACCCTGCTACCTTGAACTGTGAAGTGTGCAGTCATTGTCCTTTCGAGTAGTTGTAATATGCAATACTACAGCCCAACAGCCTCCCTTGACCCCCAAAATTACACAACAGTTCCTCCTAGTCTGAGTTGAACTGTGCACTTCACACTTCCAGTCTTATAGATCTTATCCTTTTCTCTTGGAGCTCAATAATGTGTAGATACCCGAGCCTCCTTTGGTCTCCAAAACTGCTGAGAGGTGTCAACTACTGTCCTCCCTTAGCCGAAGCTCAGTGACCTTAAGAACTATGCAAATTTGTCCTCCAGGGCTCTCTTCTACCCAATACTCCTTGCCTTAAAAAAAGCACATATCCACCTCCCAGGGTCCCATCCTACATCAGCCACTATCTCCCTTAACTACACAATCCTGACTCCTAGTGGCCACTGCCCAAATTTTCTCCTCAATAAGGACTGTGCTCAGAAGTTCCTCAGACAAGCCCGAGCTATGCTCTGCGCAATCTCAGTGATCAACCCCACTCCCTATCACCTAGAACTACGTAATGTACAGTTATTAGGCCTTCTCTCTTATTCTGCCATCAATCTCGGGTGTAATTCATGGATAACAATGCATCATCTAATATTAGGGAGTTTTTGGATTGATGTCGTCCCGTCATGAGTGAATCACAAGAATAGGTATACTGTCCAAACATGCTGAGATGATGAATAAGGAAAAGCAATAGGAAGCATGCCCAAAGACTCACTTGTAGTCAAATGGACGAATAAAACTACCAAGGCCAAGCAAAAGGAGCATATGTTTGCAACCATCTTCCAAGACCGAAGATCATTGAAGACCCCACATCATCAAGCTATGCGGAGGAAAAGAGAATGCACATCCAAGAACACATCTATCACTCAGCAGCAATAACGACATGACATTATCACATCATTAAGCCAGTCCATCTCAGCAGTTCCATGAGTTGTCATATGCCACATCACCATTGTTGGCCATGTCTATTGTAAATCAAATGTATTGTAAAGTGGAATTCCAATGGACACACATGACTATGAATAGTCATGTAAGTTAAAAATTGAAAAGAAGTTGAACAACCGTGAGAGTAGTCAAAGAGTCACAAGGGGTAAGCATCACCCCTTGGTTATATATACCCCCTCATTGTATGAGAAAAATAATTTTCATCTTGGCTCCTCCCGCAAAGAATTAGAGAGATCAGTTAGTTATGTGAGGAGAAAGGAGTGGCTCCAATGTCCCACTACTATGGCTAGTGATGTATAATGTAAATATGTGTTTTGGAACTTTTGCTTAATTATAGAAGCCTTTTCAGGCCAACACGTTTTCATGGATGACTTAAGGATGTTTGTAAGACTATTCTGTGAATGTTTGTATTTCATGTTTTCTTTCACATGTACTAAGATAGTTGAACTATTTTGGTTATTTTAGTGCTTATCTTGTTGGAAATTTGCTGTAATGGATGTCACTACTGTCTGATCCTTGTGGACTATTCCAACGGGATATTAGACAAACATTTCCTTTCTTATCGGTTATAATGACTATCACATCCATTGGGGACTATTCCGGTGGATGATAGATGGATCTTCTCTTGGTCATTGGTTTTAACGACTATCACATCCACTGTGGACTATTACACTGGATGTTGGATAGGAATTTTCAGTTCATGTCTGTCTCTTATTGGGTGGTACTATTACCTCTCACTTAGAGGCTCACTTTTCTCCCCGCTTTTTGCAATAAGAGAACCTAGACAAAGTTGCATTGCACACTCACCATGAACACTCGCCTTACTTTTCAAAGATACCATTGCATCACTCTCTCGTGCTGACAGGTAGAGCCGAGGAAGATCTGTATGTATTTGGCAATCGGGTATTCATACCAGATGGGACTCCATACAGAGGATATCCCCTGAATGTTGGTGGGTCCAGCATCATCAATAGATGGCCAAAACTTCTTTCTCATGGGTAGAATTAACAAATTTCCATCATGCAACCGGTTATTCATAAATGATAGTAAATGTATTTTTTGCATTGAAATGGCACCCAAACCTTTTTATAGTAAATGTCCTAACTAGGTCACTTGACCTAATCCTAAAACCTTAAAAAATATGTACAATATAGCAAAACCCTGAAATAGACCCTGCAAACCCTAGGTGTTATCATTTTATCCATCCCTTGCAAACACTTAAACATAATTAATACTTAAATTATAAGGTCATCCAGCCTTACTTATAGGGTTTTAACCAAGAAAATACAAGTTTCAACTATTAAAATCGAAGTTTGATTTTTCTTAGCCCATTACATTGTTCCCAAACATTTATGGCATCCATTTACTTAAGGAACAAAAGCCTTTCATTTTACCCTTTGAAATGCATGCGATTTGGAGTATTTTTTAACAACAAAAACATATATGTGAAAAATTAAATTTATATAATTCTATTAATTTTACCTATGAGTAAAAAACAATTCTCCAAGCTTAATCATTCAATTTGGCCTTGAAATGAAGGTTGGGCATGCATTTTTGTAAAACATGCCAAAATTTCCTTGCTTCACTAAAATGCACATTCAGCCTTCATTTATTGGCTAATCTGATTAATTCAAATTATAGATTGTTTATTTAATGATTTTACACACTTTTGCATTGTTATGTCTTTTCTTAGACTTCATTTCCAAACAAGAAATAAGAACTAGTCCCACTTGTCTCCATTCTCATTACCTAACTATCTTCAAATCCTAACTAGGCCACTTCACCAATCTTAAACTTCAAGCCCTAAAAAATATATATAATATTGAAAAACCTTAAAATAGACCCTACAAACACTAGGTGCTATCTCTTTATCTATCCGTTGGCAACATTTAAAACTAATTACCACTTAGTTTATAAGGTCAATCAACCTTATAGGGTTTTAACCAAAAAACTACAAGTTTCAACTATTAAAATTCAAGTTTGATTTTTCTTAGTTCCTCACCTTGTTCCCAAACATTCTTGGTGTGCATTTATTTGAGGCACAAAAACCTTGCCTTTTACCCTTTGAAATCCATGCAATTTGGAGTATTTTTGAACAACATAGACATATATATGAAAAATTAAAAATGTTTTATTGTATTAATGTTATGTATGATGAAAAAAATACTCTCCAAGATGAATCATTCAATTTGGCTTTGAAATGAAGGTTGGGCATGCATTTTTGTGAAACAAGCCAACATTGCCTTGCCTCGTGTCTAAAATGCATGCCCATTCTTCATTTATTGGCCAATCTAATTGATTCAAATTGCAGATTATTTATTTAATGATTTTACACACTTTTGCATTGCTATATCTTTACTTAGACTTCATTACCAAACAAGAAATAAAAAATAGTCCTATTTGTATCCGTTCTCCTTAACTATTTATCTTCAGACCCTAACTAGGCCACTTGACCTAACCTTAAACTTAAAAACGTAAAAAACATGTAAAATATAGAAAAACCCTAAAATAGACCCTACAAACGATAGGTTCTATCTCTTTATCTATCCCTTGGCAACATTTAAACCTAATTACTCCTAAAACAAGATCACACAACCTTACTTATAGCATTTCAACCATGAAACTACAAGTTTAAACTACTAAAATACAAGGTTGATTTTTCCTAGTCCATCACCTTTTCACAAACATTCTTTGTCTGCATTTATTTGAGGCATAGAAGCCCTGCCTTTCACCCTTTGAAATGCATGAAATTTGGATATTCTTGAACAACATAAATATATATGTGAAAAATAAAAAATATTATTGTATTAATGTTAGCTATGAGTAAACAAATACTCTCCAAGTTGAATCATTCAATTTGGCCTTGAAATGAAGGTTGGGCATGCAATTTTGTGAAGCATGCCAAAATTGTCTTGCGCCACTAAATTGCATGTCCATGTTTCATTTATTCAAATTGTATATTATTTATTTAATTATTTTAAGAACTTTTTAAGTGTTACAACAGTTTATGTTTTGCTTCAACTTACCTTATGTAAAAGTTGTATATAAGTGGGAACATAGTTATGTAGGATATTTTTCACACATGATGCAAGGTTATATCCTGAGGTGAGGAATTTTCCATTTATGCCCCATTTCAAATTTCACTATCAAGAGTGTAATTGGTTTAACACGGGAGTGCATATTTGTTTTGATATTCATCATTGGCATATATGATCAATTGCTATTTCCACATACTTGGATTTCAGTGTATAACATTTCCTTTATGAAAATGACTATGCTATGTTGCATAAAATGGTTTTATATTTAGGTTGGAATGTTCGTTATCTCACAATCAATTAACTACATGTCCTTGTGTGCATCTATTTGAGGCACACAAATCTTGACTTTAACCCTTCGAAATCGATCCAATTTGACATATTCTTGCACAACAAAAAATTCTATGTGAAAAATTCATGTTAATTTTGAGTAAAAGAGTACTCTCAAAGTTGGACCATTCAATTTGGCCTTGAAATTAAGGTTGGATGTGCATTTTTATGGAACATGGAAAAATTGCTTTCCTTCACTAAAATGCACACCCATACTAAATTTATTGGTCATTATGATTGATTCAAATTGTATATTGTTTATTTAATTAGTTTACACACTTTTGAAGTGTTATATGTTTATGCTGACCCTTATATAATTTTGCTTCAGATTTCATACAACATTCCATGTTTTGCTTCAACTTGCATTGTGTGAAAGTTGTGTATAGGTTTTTCTTCAACTTGCTCTTGGGGGGACAATTGTCCTTTTAATTCAGACTAATAGTTCCAACTCTTCAAATTAATTGTCAATCAGGGTAGGTTTTGCTATTGCAAGGCTTTTAAACAAAATATATGCAAGGGAAAATGATGGCTAGTGCTAATGAATTTCAAACTCAATCTTTGTAATCACACTCTCAGCAACTCAACCCTTTCGATCTTACACTCTCAAACCTTGTTCACACTCTCAAGAAATAAACAAACAATGTGGAATAATACCACTCTGTCAGACTGTCACACTTATTTAGAAAAGAAGAGCTCTCCTAGAAACCATTCTCTTAGCAAATGTTATGAACATACCATCAAACTATGATGGGAATTAAATAAATTTCACACTAACAAACGGATAGGTCCATGACCTATGTTATTACAAAATATATTGGTTAACATTATGCAATAATTAAAGCATGAACAAGGCTAATAATAACAGTAACACTGCACAACACACAAGCTAGTCAAGAGAAAAGCATGGCGACACCAATGATTGAGATTTCATTAATGAAAAATACATGATTACAATGTTGGTGCTCTCCCGCTTTATCACCGTTTATTTGTTTCTATATGTCTATCTTGTGCGGGTAGAGAGTACACCTCTTTATAATTTCACATTGCAATGATAACATCACGATAATCCCTCAATTCTCATGTGATCTAATTTGAGAATACACATTAACAATTTGATAAAAATTTCCAAGGTTAGGACAAAGTTGTAACATCTTTTCCAAATTACAATAATAACAATATAAAATTGGTTAATTGTTTTAGTTGCATTGTCCAAAAACATCTCCTTTAACAGTCAAACTATATTTTGACTGGATGCTTTCCAAACTATTGTTCATAACTAATTGGAGTTCAACGCATCCAAAATAGGTCTTCATGTGTAACAACAATTCTCAACGAGTCCTTTTCCTATCCTTGGCGAGGAAAATCTAGAAGGTGCAGTCCTCCAACAAAATCTCAACATACCACAAACCCTATAACAACACAATTGTCATTTTTACGAGAAAAATAGCCCAAAACAATAGTTCTCATGCAAAATTACATGTAGAATGGGATAAGAAGGATGATGTATAAAAAGAGACATACCGAGATTGATAATGGTTGTTACAATGGAAGAGAATGGTCTCGAGAATAAAAAAAAGTTAGGAAAATATATAATTGGAAATATTTAAACTTTTGCTGTGATTTTTTCTTTAAATTTAAATTATATAGAAATAATATTTAACTTAAAAATTGATAATTA
>APFE030402390.1:3089-24148 GCA_000404065.3 Pinus taeda
GGAGGAGGAGGAGGAGAAGGAGGAGGAGGTGGTGGAGGAGGTGTAGGTGGAGGTTGAGGAGGAGGAGGTAGTGGAAGTGGATATGGTGGAGGAAGAGGTGGAGCTACAAGTGGTGGAGATGGTCATGGTGGAGTCAGTGGTGTGAAAGTGGAGGTAGAGGTGGAGGTCGAGGACGTGGTGGTGGAGGTGGAGGAGGAGGAGGTGGTGGAGGAGTAGGAGGTGGTGGAGGAGGTGGAGGTGGATTTGGTGGAGGTGGAGGTGGATTTGGTGGAGGTGGTGGTGATGGAGTCAGTAGTGTGAAGGTTCAGGTGAAGGGGGAGGTAGAGGAGGTGGTTGTGGAGGTGGAGGTAGACGAGGTGGTGGTGGAGGTGTAAGAGGTGTAGGAGGGGTAGAAGGTTGTGCTGGAGGAGGAGACAGATGCAGAAGAGGAGGCGGAGGGGTAGGTAGAGGTGGTGGAGGTGGTTGAGGTGTAGGTTGAGTAGATGGAGGTCGAGGTGGGGGAAGAGGAGGTGGTGGAGGGGGAGTTGGAGGTAAAGGATGAGAAAAAAAGTGTTGATGGAGGAGGTGGAGGTGGAGGTGGTGGAGGAGGAGAAGGTGGTGTAGATGGAGGTGGTGGATGAGGTGAAGGTGAAGGAGAGGAGGAGGAGGTGGATTAGGATGAGTAGGAGGAGGACATGGTGGATGTGGAGGAGGAGGATGAGGTGGTGGAGATATGCAGGTTAATTTTAGATTCATGTCTTAAATTCAAATATTAAACTGTCACTCTCTTCTCTATATGAAATGAAAGCTACAGTCTTATAAATTCAGAACATATCTGTTCACCTACATAGTATCCTACAATTAAATGATAAGTAATACATTTAGGAAGATTTCCTCTATGCACAAATATAGTTATTCAAGTACATGAAACTTCTTTAACATTTAGATCTTATATCTTGGCCAAAAATTTGAAGCATTATTCAAGATTAAATTTTTGTATTTACTTTTTATTTTTAACTTTTATTAGTATTTTAAACACTTATAGTTCTCATCTTATTGTTCAATGAAACATTTTTATGGGAATGGCTGGTTTCATCTAATTATAATTGATATAAAAAGTGTTGGGTTAAAGTTAATGTTGTTTCTTAAATAAGAGGCCTTGTGTTCTTTTTTTATGTTTACTTGAGAAACATAGGATATAAGGAATCATATATGCCTTTGTTTATTCTTTGGGTATTCCACATATTTTGTGTAATTATTATTTCTTTTTTATATATCTAATGGTTTAAGGAAAAAAAATTAATTTCTAGTTCACTTTCTTGCATGACCTATGATTCTTCACTTTTTAGAGAATCCATTATTTATCTGGTATTTTATTTCAAAATATTTACTAGGAAAGGGAAATATGTTCTACTTTGATATTTGTATGGAAAAATGACCTATTCTCTAGATTCATATGTGTTCATTGTAGGGGATCTATTGTCATGGGAATAGCATTCCTTGAATGAAATTATTCTTTTGAGGGAAAGGCTAAAGGAGCAATACATGTAATTAGTGGAGATTGAGAGACTGTTTAGTGTATTATAATTTTTGAAGTTGAAATCCTTTGATGATGCTTATTTTGTAACATGTTATACTAAGTAATAAACATTTTTCTTTGTGAGTTGTATTTTTGAACTCAAAAATTGTGGCTTTATATGAGTTTTTGTTAATGGATTTTCTTATCAAATATGAAATTAACTTTCATTACATATTTTCTCTTTTAGTCAATCTCATCAATTTTTTTGTGTAATTTCAAAAAATTGTGTATTGATTAACAATTATTAGAGTTTTGGTTGAAGAAGAAAGCACAATAGTTACTATAATAGTTACACACCAAGTAGTTGAAAAACTTATAGATGGTGATGAACCACCATATCCTAAAGATGTTGGTTTATTTGAAGTGAAGTAATTGGATAACTATTTTTCTATTAGAGAATCAATCCATAAGAAGGAAAACTAACTTGATGTAATGATTGAATGATGGATTCACCAATAATTTACAAGATTTTATAATTAACTGAATGATTCACTAATATTCTACAAGATTTTAAAATTCATTGAATGAACCACCAATATTTTACATCATTTTATATTTTAGTAAAATATTCCAAAAAATGATATATACTAGACAATGACCATTGGTTAGTAGTAGAAAGGAAAACAAGAAATCACATGAAGATAAGGAACATAGGAATAGAAGAGAAATAATGTAGTAGAGAACCAATAAAGTGTCACTTTATATTTAATTGTCAAAACCAATTCATCCTATCTAACTTAGACTATTGACTCGACTAGAGAGCTGACCGACTTTATAATATCAATTCCAGAATTGTTTGGGATGGTCAACTAAGTTGACTAGCCCCTCCGACATCTCCCCTACCCTTAATTCCTTGTTTGTGACAAGGAAGGGAAGATTTGGAGTCTTACAAAAATTGTAAAAAAATTGATACACCATAAATTAAAAAATGTAAATGCTTATAGTGAAATAAAAGTGCGTCCATAAGGGTGGTTGGCTAATAAGTAGATCTAGTATAATGGGTAGTGAGAAATTCTTGAATTACATCTCAGATATTTTAAATATGAATTCCTCTTATTTTCCCTTCCCTAGGCGACCAATTGGAACATTCAACTTCAATTTCCTAATTGCAATGTTGTTGTTCCAAGGAGATACCACATCCTAAAAACATGGCTCAAAGAAATTGAATTTATGTTGTGAGAAAGATGATTGAGATGATTGTGATATTGCAAGTGTTGGTATTGAAGTCATATCGAATGTTGGTTGATAAGTAGTTGGTGCAACCACTTGAATATGTTGATCAAATATAGACCATTTTCCTACAAATATACTTTCATGGGCATCAAATTATTTTAAATATTTCAAATATTTTACCTTGTCGACGAGTGATATGTCCCATGACAATTGTTTATAAACTAGTAATTTATGTTCTAATTGTTACACTTTATTAAAAATTCCATGGAAATAAACAATAAAATTGGTACATTCTACTTTTACTCTCTTCCCTTCTCTAAACCACTCTCTCTCTACCTGTTGTAGTTGGGATTAATATTTTTCTCTTAAAACCTAATTCTGATGGGTAGACTTTTCTTGAGGTTGAGTTACTTGTTAGGAGAACAATTCCCGAGTTAGAAATTATTGAGTTTATATATGATTTCATGTTGATGATAAATATATTAGGAAAATATTAAAAATATTGGGCTCTGTGATATAAAGTTTCTTCTAACTCTTCCTTTTCTTGGGAAAATTCTTCATGAGCCTATTGAATTATACTAGATATATTTTCATTCCCTTGAACTATTAGTTTATCTTGAAATTTATTTACATGAGTGGTTATTTGCTCACTCTAGTCGACCAATTATTGTACAAACTATTGGATTGCAATAAGTTGATCATCAATTGTTCTTGGATAGTTGTTATTAAGTTTTCCTATTTTCTAGTTCTAACATTATAACTAAATCTCCCTTTGTTATTGTTCTCTCTGCTAAATCTTGCTACAATCCAACATCCTTCTTTTAAATTTTTTCTTGGTTGCTCTCATAAAACTTTATAAGGCTTCAAATATTTGTTTCTGATGGGACCAGCCCATGTCGTATGATTTAATCAACCCAATAATTGTTGATTAATAATGATTTAATATGATTAATGCATAAAACAGAGGTTAACTTTGATATTTTTTATTAGGCATTGAATGTTTGTTTTAATGAGCCTGTACGCCGAGAGGATAGTTGTCTTGGCCTCAGGCTTCCTTCCCATGTTTGGCTAAACCCTAGGCTATTGGCTACTCCCGATCATTTTCACTATGCTTTGTTTGTCTTGTGAGATTTGCAGTTTTGTAGGTGACTGCCACTGTTGTGTAACGATGTTCTTCCTGCACCGATTGTGGATCCTTTATTAGTAAGTGGTAACTATGTTCCAACATTTCTCTTGGTTTATGCTCTTGCTGGCTTGGCTCTGTTATTCTATGGTTGAACTGTTGTGAGGTTCTGTGCTCCTTTGGTGGCCCAGTGTTCATTGTCTCATCTTCGTTGCTCGCTCGGTCTTTTAAGCTTGCTTATGGTTCCTTTTCTACTTTTATAGTTGTATCATTCGTTGATTTTTTATGCATGCATTTGTGCTCGGGTCATGGCCTCAATAAGACCCTTCCATTCTATGTTCAATCATTCTAGCAAGGTAAGATTTCACTCCATGATGAATGTTACGCTCTCAGTTTTTCTATGCACTAATAATCTCAGCTCCTTGTGAGCAGGATTTTGTTTAGCAATGGCCATGGTCAGTTATGTGTCTCCTCATCCAGCATCTCTGTCGAGTGGATAAGTGGTTTTGGTGTTTTCTTCCCTTGTTATCAATCTTTACTATCTCTTTCGGTTTGTTTTCAATCAATGGTTCTAACATGCTATTGTATTGCAGGTTGCTGGTCTCTGGCTGGAGTATTGCTTGGCTCCTCCTTCGAATGGAACTCGTAGGGTATTTCCTTCGTATAACTATTTGGTCCAAGGTTTCTCTGGTTGTTTTTCCTTGTAGTCGACCTGGGTTCCGGTGGTAATGCCATTCGGTTGTTGGCAATTTAGTTTTTTGGTTCAGTTGACTAAATGTTGTTGGTTCTACCATGAACTGTAATGAATTTTTGTTTTAAGGGTTAAAACCCTAACACTATTCTCACTACTCTCATCCCAAAGGAGGGTTTTCTCACCTCTAAGGCCACTGGACTTTAGACTTGTAATTGTGTAATTGGAATACAATGTTTGCTACTGTGGTTACTTTGAAATATCAATGAAAAAATTTTGTGTTCATACGCACAAGGTTACCTCTTGCTCGAATTCTTCTCTGACTTTATTTTTTCGTGAATGGCTCGTTGTAGTGTAATCTAGTGCCTATGTAGCTTCTTAATATGCAAAGGAACTATATGCTCAGTTTTCGTTTTTATTATCTATGTTTGTCTCATAGCTATGCTTCCGCTTGTCATTTTATTTTGGGAATTTGCCTCTGTTCAACATGGAAGGATTTTTTTTACAGATTCCTTAACTATCTTTTTATTACATATGGCAAGAATTAGATAACAAGGACATAATAGCTAGGCAGATGGATTCAGGAAAATGAAAAGAAAATATCTCTTTCTTGTATTATTCTTCTTTACTCAGAATTGTCCAACTTCATCAATGCTGTGTACATTTGTTTTATAATCTTACAATATAGTTAAGCAAACAGTTGGTATTTGCTTCTTTAGTTATGCAATTGATAACTTATCTTGTTGTTTTAACTCTTTAGTGTTGTAGAATACAAATATAATATTTTCCTTTCTGTTATTTTTTTTTTCAATAGTAAATAACTATAAAATAAACTAAAAATAAAAGACCTAACAACCATGTGGCTGTAAATACTTCTACCCGAATGTACTGTCCCTAACTACCTATTAATGGATAATGACATAAAACAGGTTCCTAATACTATTCTTAATTAGCAAAAACAAATGAAATTCAAATATTGATGAAACTATCCTCCTCAGCTGAGACTAACACTCGGTCATGGCACCCTTAGCTGGATGCTCCTACATTAGGCTCCCGGGGCAAGAAAAATTCATGAATCTGGTCCATGAGCTTCTCGAATCAATAACCTGCCTACTCTATCTGTCTAGCGTTACACCACGAACTATCCTCAATAGGATGGTTCTTCCACTTGACTAGATATTGCAAATACGCTTTCCACCGAGTTCACTTGGCCACATGAGTATCGAGGATCCTCTGACTCTCAAGGGGCTTAGCAAAAGGCATTTGTCTCATCCAAGACTCACTTTCTTCCTGTATGTCTTATGTAGGCCATGTCAGATTATCTTCATTTGAACCAGTAGTGTATGGAAATAGGTCTGCCACATTAAATATGGGCGAGATGCTTATTCCTTGTGGCAACTATATTTCATAAGCATTTTCCATAAAATTTTGTAGGGACCTATCATTTTGTTCTTCAGCTTACTGTATGCACCTATAGGGAAATGTTCCTTGTGCAGATGTGCGAGGACTTCATCCCCCACATTAAATTGTACGTCTCTCCACTTCAAACCTTCTCGCTGCTTATATTTTTGACTGTTATCCTGTAACATAATTTTCACCTTCTCATGTAAATCACTCATCGCTTTAGCAAATTCTTCCCCATCGACACTTCATCTGTCCTATTGTCCTAGATCTCGTAACTCGTGCACTCTGTGAGGATGCATGCCATATAAAATTTGTAAAGGACTGTAACCCATGTTGTGATTGGGCAAGTTGTTATAAGAAAACTCCACCTGAGCAAGTATTCGATCTGACATTCACGAATTTTCACCAATCAATCTTCGTAGCAGGTTCCCTAGACTCCTGTTTACCACCTCTATTTGCCCATCGGTTTGTGGGTGATAAGCAGAGTTGTAACTCAACTACATGTCCATCTTCTTCGACAAGGTATGCCAGATGTGCCTTGTAAACTACACATCCCTATTAGAGAGAATGGACTTAGGTAGGCTGTGTAGCCTCACGATGTTTGTAACGAACAAGTGGGCCACGTGAGTGGCATCACTAGTTTTCTGCAAGGGATGAAATGTGCCATCTTCAAAAATTGGTCCACTACTACCATCACCGAATGATAACCCTGTTGTGTCCTTGGTAGACCCAAGACGAAGTCCAAGCTGAATGAGTTCCATGGTCTACTTGGAATGGGCAATGGCATGTAAAGTCCTGTATTTTGACTGTGTCTTTTTTCCAACTGACACACTTTACATCTGGTCACAAATATCTGCACATCCCTTCCCATTCTTGGCCAATAATAAAATGGTTAAGCTACTCTAATGTTTTTTCTATGTTGAAATGTCTAGCTAGACCTCCATTGTGTTTTTCTCGAATGATATTCTCTCTCATTGAGCAATCGGGAATGCATAACTGTCCTCCTCTAAACAACAGCTTCTCCTGCAAATTATAGTCTAACCATACACTATTATTTCTCACCAAAGGATTCTGACATGCTTCATAAGCCTCCTTGAAATCTATGTCAGTCATATACAAGTCTTTCAAGTGCTCAGAGCCCAACACTTGTATCATACATTCCTGCAAGAGTAAGGCTCTTTTGCTCAAGGCATCCATCACCTTGTTGGCCTGCCCGCTGATGTGTTTCAACACAAAGGTGAAACTCTGCAAATATTCTACCCACTTTGCATGCTTGTGATTCATCTTATATAGTTGCATCACATATTGCAGTGCAAAATTATCTAAGAAGAAAAAAAACTCATTGCCCAGCAAATAGTGTCTCCGGTGCTTCAGTGCCTGGATGAAAACATATAATTCTTTGTCATATGATGAATACTTCTTCCTTCTGTCGTTCAACTTCTCGCTTAAAAATGCAATAGGTTTGTCCTCTTGGCTAAGTACAACTCCAATGGCCATACTGCTTGCATCACAACGAACATGAAAAAGATTTTCAAAATATAGCAATCTCTGGATCGGTCTCTCTATGATCTTCTTCTTCAGTAACTTAAAACTCTTCTCTGTTGCCTTGGTCCAATGAAAAGGCTGACTCACCTTCTTTATAGTGTCCAACATAGGTGCACAGATTTCACTAAAATTTTTATAAATTTATAGTAGAAACTTGCCAACCCATGAAAAATACGTACCTCAAACAGACTTTTTGGGGATGGCCAACTTACAATTGCTACAATCTTCTTTGGGTCCATCTTCAACTTGTTTTATGCAATGAAAAAACCCAGATAAACCAATTCCTTTTGCATAAAAGTATATTTTTTCAGATTTATCAGCAGCTTATTCTCCCACAATTTTTCCAGCACTTTGCGAACATGTCAAAAGTGTTCCTCCCTTGTCTTGCAGAAACTTAATATATCATCTAGTTACACTATTACAAACTTCCCAATGAATTCTTTCAGCATTGCATTCATTAATTGCATAAAGGTACTGGGTGCATTGCTTAGTCCGAATGGCATTAGCAGCCACTCATACAGTCCTTCATTAGTTTTAAAGGTTGTCTTCCACGCATCCCCTTCTTGGATTCGAATCTGATGATACCCACTCTTTAAATCAATTTTTGAAAAATATGTTGTCCCGCTCAGGCAGTCTATCATGTCGAGCACTACTAACTTAAACTATGTCACTCTATTCATTAATTGGTTATGCACCTTTTCCATTTGACACAAATGGATATTACCAAAATAATAACCAATAACAAAACCAATTGTAGTTTTTTGCTACTACATATTTACACTCATTATTGAAAATGGGAAAATCATAACAATAAAAAAAAAAATCATAGCATGGCTTCACATATTTTAAGGAATGATTAATAGATTTTTTAGAGGAATAATTAATAAATACAGAACAAAAATCCTTTTATTACATCTGAGGAAGTGAAATTAATCATCATAACTCAGAATGGTATGGGAAATGTGCACATACCAAGAGGGAATTATGGATTCCAATTATCAAGTTAGTCAAACAAATCTTACATAGTGATATCATGGGATCGTTTCCAACCTTAGGGCCAAACATTGAGAATGGGGACATAATGAAATCAATATATACTTTCACTTAATTCCAATTTGACTTCTTTGTAATTACCTGCAAGGGTACACACCATTTGTGGTATCGAATGTATACACAATTAAGTAAAGTGGTAATCTTTGATGCAAATATGTTTGATCCAGTTATCATCCATGGAACCCAACCAAATGAAGTTGATGTTTCCAAAGAAGAAGAGGTTTAGATTCAAGATCCAAAAA
Source organism: Pinus taeda (assembly GCA_000404065.3). NCBI lineage: Eukaryota > Viridiplantae > Streptophyta > Pinopsida > Pinales > Pinaceae > Pinus > Pinus taeda. Next base: position 11,879 of record APFE030402390.1, read on the forward strand.
AATAAGATTCAAAGATTCAATTCCATTACAGAAAATAGTGGCTAAATCAAGCACATTTTCCAGCTAAATTTTTTATTAATGTGGTGATGATGACACATTCATTCATTTTTTCTTTTGCCTCCCTCTCCATATTCATCTTTGGAAATTCTCTTGTGGGCACAAGAAACAACAACTACATGACCATGCTTTTCAATGTCAACACATGGTACAATGTCATTGACTTCACCAATTTCTTTCCACTGGTAGGTTTTGTAATGGTAGAATTCAAAGACACCATGAGCTAAGTCAGAAATGGAATTCACATGATTGGATCTTCCCTTTCAAAAATCCAAGAAAGCATTCCATATTGATGAAAGCACCAAGGAATGTGTTTGTGTCTCCTTATCTTAGCCTCCATTTCATAGGCTAAGTACAACATTCTTAGCCGATTGAGGTAGACAACCAGACCATCGAAATTGTGTCGAACTAATTAGGTGGAATGAATTTGTAATTAGGGTATTTCACACAAAAATCAATCGGGAACCTCGGGACCTAACTTAGTGCACTAACAAATTTAATATCAAAAAGGATATCATGCCCAAAATTGGTAAAAGAAGGTGAATGTACAGATTAATCAAGAACCTTGGGTATAAAATTTTGTTTGACAATAGTTGCAAATTTTTTTCATAGAGCCTAAAACATTGTCCTTACAATATTCTCCACAACACCTACTTTAGACCAACACAAGAAACAAATACAAATTTTGAAAAAAAATAATTACGTAACAAAAAAAGGAATCATAATTGCTCACACACATAAAAATTCTTTTTCTATTACATTTCACATCAATATACATAACACTAATATAGTGCATATGAGATCTAATAGATTCTAAGCTAGGAGACTGTTCGTTGAGAGAATATCTCAACAACCCAATCCAATCAACAAATCAAATCTACTTGTATACTATTGTAAGTGTTAGTTCTAAGTTAAATTCCCACAAGTGACATCACAAACATTAGCAATCAATACATATATATATATATATATATATATATATATTTCTCTCATATGGAATATATAACATTGTACTTGTCAAATATATATACATAGATCTATAAGAATTATATATATTCCTCATATGAAATATATAACATTGTACTTGTGTTTGTATGCGTGTGTGATCCAAATACAAAATAAAGAGTTGCAACAAAGTTATATATTTTTGAATTGCTTGGACATTGTCCTAGTTACATATTTTTCAATTGTTTATATACTTTCCTAATTATATTTTAAATTGTTCCAAAGAAAAACTATATAGAAACCAAATGTTTTGCAAATACTTTCAATAAAACATATCCAAATTTTGACAAACTATGAACCATTTTTAATTTAAATTGAAGGATTATCAACACTATTCCTTAAGTTATCTAAATCAAATACTATCAAATTGAATTTTCCAATACTTCTAAAACAAATAATTAAATAATATAATACATAAAACCTTTCAATATTAAAATATAGTTAAATTTGACGCATATAAATTTTATGGAGAAGAATAAATTAAATTACTTAATACTATATTTAGGATATTTAGACATATTTAAGATATTTAAAATTGTTAAATAAGCTTCTAGTCAATAATTTATACAACTTTCATATCTAGGTTTAATGACAAACATAGATGAAGAAAACATCTTTGTCACTTTCTAGCATCGAACATCTAGGAAGACATTTCCATATATTCTCTCCTAAACTATAAACAAGAACCTCGATACCACAACTACTCCCATATTTGATGTAAACCAAATTGTTGATTCCTTCACAATCTAACGTTAGGACTCCATAACTCGAAGAAAAGATATTTTTCCATAAAATATTGCAGAATATATTGTGGCATTCTTGCAATCTCTCTCTTCACTCTAACCACTTAGCATCCTAAATCTAGTTTGGACTTATCAAACATGGATATAATAATATCAGTTAAATTGAATATATATGAAGCTAAAAGCACTCATTAATGAAAAGTGAATAGAAAATTGTCCCTTCTCTCATACTCTAATGGGAATGACATGTAACAATGCATCTTGTTTTGAAATTTGAATGCCACAATGTCCCCTTAAAATAAATTTACTCTCTAGCCTTCAATACAGGAAATCTTCTTAAACAGTAATCGATTTCTCACACATGATAGAAAATGGTCTAAATCTCTATGGCAGGTGTCTCATTGTACTCCATGACATTAGACTCAAATCCTAAACTTCTACTCTATCTCTTCCCCCCTCGATCCATCCCATGAGTTGAACCATACCATTCAACGAAAGGAGGTCACTCTATTCTTTAAATATGTCGCAATATATACATGATTTTTCCCGTGGAAACCATGCAGAATTATCCTATAGATTGTTAGGAAATTAAGACCATCATATTGACCACCGTCACAAATGTCTCATTTCTATTTTTTGAGAAAATAAAATGTCCGCTTTTAATGGTCCCAAAATTTTCATCTTGAATCGATGAAGCTTGCAACTAGGATTTACACTTTGCACAAGAAATCTACAAACATAGAGATATTTTTATAGGAATATGTTTATGCTTTATGATCTTCATAGTCAACCCTTCTTGTTAAGAGGGGAGGTGGAATCGTCCCATCAACCCATTTAATTTTTCCTCAAACCTCATGTTGTTACACAAGTCAATTGTGATGTTTTCCTACCTATCACTCATGAAGATATCCTTGGTAAGTATCACTATCTCGATGCAAAAGAGGGAGAAGTGTTATGAATATGTAATTGGTAACTTAACACTTTTATCTTGGAAGTTTGGGAGATTGTAGAAGTGGTTGTGTGCTCTTCAATTACACATCTCTCCTCTAGTTTTGGAAAGTTATTGCTCCTCTAGTTATCTTTTCAAACGCCAGTCTTCTTAGTGCTCTTAGGCTATAATGTTGGTTTTTGTAATCAAGCGGTGGACTCTATATCGGTCAGTGTGTGGTTTAGTGATATTAGAAGATAATTAGGTTGGTTTCTTCTTACAAACGATCAATTGGCATCCCCTTTCTGCTCGATGTGGGTGGTTCTCTCTCTAGTTCTAAAGCTCCAATTGAGATGTCCATCTTTTGAGTTGTTATGACGTTATCTACCTATTTACTTCTTGTTGGAAACAAGATAACTATAGCATTATATATTTTTATATAAGCCTTTATATCCTTTTATGAAATCATGTTTAGTCTTAATTGTCATGTATGTAGTGAGCTCAATAGTGTTCTAGCAATTTATCAATTTACTACTATATCTTTTCTTTACCACTAAAGTAGTTTCTAATCACAAATCATAACTAGAAAAACTATAAAAGCACTTTGTATTTTCTATTAAAAAAAACTCAATAAGCTTAAAAATATATATACATATTTTAGGAATTTTTGTTCTTAATAAAATTTAATTAAATAAAAGATATGGTATAAATATAATCATAAATAGATTTCTCCTCAAAAGGTCCCATGTTAAGAGTCGACATTAACCAACTAACCAAAGGAAACTTGCTACCTGCGACCATAACTTTCGTTCCCAGATATTCCATTAGAGGGAATCATTTAGGATTTTCTTGTGATTTTCCATAATTAAATAATTCTCTTTGATGGTGAACACAACCTATGTTTGATATCTGCATCTCATCTTCTCCCCACCTCACACTACCTAAATCTTTTTGTCTTTTTGTTGTGTATCGATAATTTTTTATTCTTGTAAAAAATGTTTCTCCGCCTAGTTATCTCGTGCTTCCATTCTCACCACTAATCTTGCAGGTATATTTCTTTCCAAAAAGTAGAGTTGACTACTACCCTTGTCCTCATCGTGTACTCTTGAAGACATCTTAACTCCTCTCCTCTCTCCAGCCTTGGGAGTTGTTCCCAAAATTTTTCCCAAAACTTGGTTGTTCCACCATCTATAATATCTTGGAACAAGTTATCTTGTATAAAAGGCTTTTGTTCCAATGCTATATTGCATATTAATGACCTTAATGTGAAATATTTCTATTGCACTTTATTAGCTTGAGCGATCACCAAGTTTCATTCCCTATTTCATATTAGTTTCCACAACCCTTGACCTCCCTAGAGCCATATCCACCATAATGTGGCCCCCATGGTTTTAATAAGAGTTTGAGGGTCCCTCAAACCAAGACCACCCCCCCATTTTGGCAGATGCACCTTCTCCCAAGCCTCTAAAGTCTAGCTCTTGGCATGTTGATCACTTTACCACAAGAATTTATGAAAACTAGAAACAATGTTCTTATGTACTCCTTGGGTGTAAGTATATTGGCAACTGATAAATCAGAATGGCTTGTAGAACAACCTTAAGTATACTAATTTGAATGGGAAGATTCAATGCTTTGAAGGTCTAGTTGCTCAACTATCTATAGATATTTTCCTTTATCTCCAACCAACATGAGACTCACAGTTAATTAGTGAAAAGAGGGATTTCAAGGTATTTGGTTGGTAAGGAACCCATTTAAAATTCAATATTCCTCGTCAGATTCCTTTGTACCAAATTACTGGTATTGAATAAATACATGTTATATTTCTCCCAATTTATCATCATGCCAGAGGCCACTTTAAAATTTGAGAGGATCGGATCTAATACCCATATCCATTGAATAGTTGGCTCAATAAATAACTTAATATCATCCACGAATTATTAATGAGTGATGGGAAAATTATAACACTACCACAAAGTCCACTAAAATCTGATGATCGAGTGTTGGACATTCAATAGAATTCTATCATGACTCTAATAGGCCTCATTTTCCAAGCATGTTGGTAGAAATCGATTGAGTAATTGGTGGGACAAATGGCCATCAAATATCTGATTATAGCCTCTATTCGGATAAACATTGACAAGAATATGAATACTCTATCAAGTATCTGACACGAAATCTATTGGATAACCCATGACATCCTCCCAAACAATCCACAAACTAGATGATCAAAATCCAACGATGTGGCATCAAATAGTCGATGGAAAATATTTTAGCCTCTAGTAAGATAAATGAAAAATAACAGATGAATATTCTGTTGGGTATCTGACCCTATGCTCATTGGGAATTCCACAAATTCAACAATAAGATTACAATGACATGAGTCAGATAGTCGATGGACCTCTACTGGTGAACCAAAGGCCATGTTTCACATCCGACTAGGTTTTTTGATGTGTCATTTTCGAAACACCAATGTATAATATGAAGAATGGGATTTATATATGATGACTAGTTATAATATTTGGAGTTATAAAAATTGACGACTACTGCTATGCTTCCAATTGTTGCGCTATACATCCGACGGCCACTTCCGACCTTTCTGTGTCAGGAAGTTGATGATTTGTCAATGACCTAGATTTTTAGAAAATAGAGTAAATGGGGAATCCAACATTTACTTTTTGTATCCAATACATTTTGCATCATAAATCTTATGATTAATGGACTACTAGAAAAAATGATATTCATAGGGTGTTTTTTTGGGCATTCTTTTATGCCCAATACCCATCATCATGACTCCATGTTGACCCAATGATCAGGCTAACACCTCCCATCATATTGTTTAACTGTCGCTCATATATTTTCATCCAATACCATCAAGTGATTGTAAATCCCTTAATCCTACAGCGGATAAGGTGTATTACCCACAATCCTGCACACATTTCAATTCTATTTTAACTCCCAACATGATCTGATAACCCACACTCATTCCATTCAATGGTAAATGTGTCACATTGGATGAGAAGATGAGGCTTTTATAACACCTTTCCATCAAGAAATATGATCCAATGGTTGTGAGTGATGCATATCAATGACTTCCGTGGTATATCAAAATTTTAGGTGTGTGGGATTTAAACATACCGAATTGACTGGATATGTTGTTGCTATGACCTATAGCAACCAAATTGTCCAACAAATGGAAAAGGTTTAATGAAAGGGGTAAGTTCAGAACTTCACTCACATTCTAGTTGATCCTAGTAAATTGTTGAACCCTTTGGACTATGATAAAAATCCAAGTGATCGACCTACCCTAGATTCCACAATTAGAGAATTTTAGTATTCCTATAAGTTGTCTTAATGCCAATTCAGGATAAAGGATGAGACATGACCCTTTAGGCCAAATCCTTGTCAACCCCCTGGTATATCGACCTTGTCTCCAAGTTATGTCGTCTGATTAGCATGGAAAAACTACTATTATAAGTAGCTCGACTTTCATTCTAGACAAAACATTTGGTATTTCATCTGAAGTACAAAAAAAAGTGCAAAAAATAGAAGTACAAGACTCTCTTCCAATGCAAGAAGAAGGAGAAGAATCTGAGTTAGGCACTGTTTTGGTTACTTATTCCTCGCACGTGTGGCATATATTAAAGGTTTTGTAGTATGATTTCCTTAGTCATTGAAGAAGCCAAGAATAATATCTTTATCTCAGCATATATCAAAGACAAAGTAATAAGATTGAATCTCTTAGTTGATCGATGAAGGAAGATACCTCCAAATAGCTCACATGTGAGAATTGCAAGGGTATAATATAAGATGAGGTTGTATGTATGTGGATGAAACCAAAATTTTAGTAGTGTAGATAGTTTGACATGTGTTGACCATAGCAGACAGAAAGAAAAACAAGAAGGATTTCATCAAGGAAGGTTTATGACTTGGGCTTGGAGTGCCAAAAAGGTCTACGGTCTTGGTCTTAATATTCGTCAATTGGAATCTATATAAGAAGAAGAATTTTTTCATGTTTTCCTCTCAAGAAAGAGAACTTTTGGCCCTAAGTGATAGCCTATATTTTGTGTCTCTTGTCTCTTTATGTTTATTCTTTAGTAGTTGTTTGATGAATAATAACACTATAATAACATAAGTAAAAGAAGATCATGATTCAAGAAGTAAATAGAATTCACACGTAGTTATCAGATTAAAGAGAAATAACCTAATCTTAATGCATAAGATTTATCAACATAGTCATTATTTGACATAACCCATGTGCTAAATTTACAAAAGGTAACTCTTGTGTCCTTGTATATAGAACCTAATCAATATTTTTTAGTATTGATGGACTTGTGAATGGGAAAAGCATTATATTGTTCCACTCTAAAACCATAAAAATTGATGATGAATAATATATTGTTTGAATCCAGATCAATATATGAAAACTTATATTGAAGATACAAAAGAGAGTGCTCTTTTGATGCTCTTTTGTATATGTTCACTTCCATATATACATTCACATGCAGAAGATACATAAGAATCCATATATTAAAAAAATAGTGTATACACTATTTTTTATATGCACAAATATGTATATTCTATATATCGTCAGACCAATCTCCCATATAACCAACTCAAACTCCGGGGACCAAGCATAATATTTTAACCCCCAATTGCAATATATATTTTGTATATGCACACATATACGAAATTTCCTTGGGAATTGCTAGGGGTTGAAATAAAATCACCTTAAGTGCTACTGCAATGTGGGATGTTGCAAGCAACATTGTAAGAGAAGTTGACCTCATCAATCCCAAGATAAAAACAAAGCAGCGAAGTGTGAACCTCAGAATATTGTCAAAAAGTAGCTATATAGAAGTGATGCATATACAAACGTGGTGCATTCTATACAAGATGGGATGTATTCTACGCTCTTTCATATATGCATAATTTTGTATATTATGTAATGTACACAAATATAGAAGCCACACATTTATGGAAGCAGGATTTCATATATGCACAAATAAAAGCTATAACTACTTCTGTATATGCAATTATAGTTTTTTATGTGTCACTTTGGTATATGCATTAATTGTTTAATATGCATGACTTCTATATACATGTATCTAGAATATACTCTTGTATATACACACATATATGTATATGTATAGATATATGAGAGTGTAAAAAAATATATGGAAGAAATACATATATATAGCTTCCATGAAGCACATATATGAATTATTGGTTCTATATATGTAAGTGGTTCACATATGGAAGTAGGGACATATATCGAGGTGGTACATATGTAAAAGCGCCAAATAAATGGAGGTGAATATAGCTTCCATGTTCACATATACAAAATATTTCTTCCATCGATACCAAAAATATTGATAAGATTATAAATATAGGGATGCAAGGGTTGGAGTGTGTAAAGGTAGAACTTGGGGTATTTTAAACAATGGCTGCACATAGAGTATAAATTTTAGAGCATATTTACCATCACCTTTTTCTCAAATCAATCTTGGTAATCAAGTAACTCCTTAGTGTTGCATTGAATGGTCATTGATGTGGATCTTTCATTGATCAATGTTCTTGGGACTTAATCTTTACGTTCTCCATATTTGTTAAAATATAAAAATACAATGTTTATAACCTCCTTTTACAATATAACAAATGTAAAATATGGGATGGCTTCTAAAACTAGGTATTCATGGTATATATGGGAGACAAAGGATACACAAAACCAACCAACAAAGATAATATTAATTTAACAATATAAATGTAATAACTAAATACCAAAATATTAGTAGGATATTAGGTTATTATCATCACATTTTCAATTATGAGCAAACCTCAATAACATTGATGGAGGGGAATCCTTATTAACACTGATGGGCGGGGGCGGGCACGAGGGATCCCATGTTATTGTGGTTATTCTTTCAGTTATGAGAAACTCTCATCTACATTGATAGAGTGAATATCACAACATTACTACACCATTCAAAATTATTATCAACATCATATGTGTCAACACATATCAAACTTCGCTTTTGTATTATTTCAACATTGATTATGCATGGTGAAAACATTGGAATAGTCTTACCTTTATTAGCCTTCTAAATAAATGCATATTGGTGACATCTATAGAGACCTTATTTTTCTGATACCAAGGCTACACATATTGCTTATATACAAAACAATCCATATGGCTAACCTTAAAATTATGTTAAAATTATGTTACATTATAGTGACAACAATAAATATGGGGAGAATAAAAGGAGATAGAAAAGTTACAATGCTTTAGAGGTTACTTTGATTTCTCTTATTTTACTTTGCTATATTTATTTTATGTTAAAATTAAAACATCATTCCACTTTAAAATAGTTTTTAGAATAATTTTACTGTAATATAAATTTCCTTCCATTTAAAGATCAAATTTTTAGAATAACTATTTTGTTAAAATCATTATTAAAATCTTCTTATTGAATTTGATAAATATTAGTATTAATTTTTTCAATATCAACATCATGTATAACTATATACCATTAAAATCTAATATACAACATTACTATAATTTACAAATATTTATTTTCTTAAAAATAATTTGAATTTAAACTCGTTTACAATTAATAAAAAAAAACTCTTCAAAGCATAACAAAGGTGTATTTTTCATAATACATCACATTAGTTTAATTTTAGTTTCATAAAATTACCATTATTTAATATTCTTTTCCATGAATTATGAAAAGACATAATATATAGAAAGAAATACATATAACTAATATTTATACACATATATAATATATAAAAGAAAGAATGTGTATAAGAAATGTGCTTCGCAATGTAATTAATTAAGGAAGCATAATTCGGATAAACTAAAAAGCATGAATTCTTAACAAAATCATTTTCAATATAAATGTTGTAATTCTAAATCAAAATAATAATTTAAATAGTTAATATCTAAAAACAATTTTTAAAGTAAATAAAGGAAACTGCACTGCGGTCAATTCTACATCACAATTATAAATACATTAATAGGGCCACAACCTTTTCATGTTTTATCATAAGAATCACATAATATTCTATATGATAGGTAGTATTTAATAATTCTAACTTTCATCCTTATTGACTTGGACGCATCTTTACGTTTTTTAGGTAAGCCTTCACCATAATCTTTCATTGGTTCAATGCATTAAAGACACTCTTGGTTAATAAAGTATATATATGATCTCACTTTTCATTTCTGTCTCATTCCTCAATCATGTAGACATTACCAAATTATCATCGTCCACCTAAAGGAGTCACAATCCAACAAAATACATGGGTATCTAACTATTGTAGCTAGTGACCCACTAAGATCTCCTTCAAGCGAACGGTTCATACATATTCTCAATGAACTACACCTAAATGTATATCAAAGTTCAAGTTTTGGCATATCACACCCACTAGAGTTTACAACCGACAAAATCCACTCATAGAGAATTCAACTAACACATGACCCATACTCTATCAGTGGTTGTGTAATATATTAAACAAGTTATCCAAATCATCAAGGGAAAATGGATAATAGATATGCCTTATTACAAGATTCATACAATGATATGGACTTTACATAATACATAGATAGATATGGTTACATACTATTTATATGCTACATATCATTGGGGGAAATAAGTACAAGATTTTATAATATCACATGCTATTTCGTTACTCCTCTCAAGTGCCAACTCTAGGATCAAGCTCAAAACCATCAGTGACCAATATTCACAATATACATTCACTATGTTAGACTTCCTCCAAATATAGGTTGTCATTCAACTTTCCATATGGTCCTGGCTTTGATTCAATATAATAAAATGTGTACCTTGTTTTTCCATCTCTAACAAATCTCCATTGCTACCACAGGGAATATCCTTTTCAAGGTTTGGTTGAAATTCCAAAAACTCTCTATGATGTCTAGAACATCATTATGTCCTCCCTGTTCCAAACTCAAAATTCCAAACAATATGCCATTAACACTGCATGTCGAACAATATTGCTTCAATTCATCTTTCACCACTATAATAACTAACCACTAGTTATTCATTGTAGAAACTTTCTAGAATATCGATAACAAATTCTTCATATGTTCTCATCCATTATGATTTACTTATAGGATTGTGATCCCAAAAAAAATATGAATTGGAGGCCAATCAAACATTTTCTCCACCTTCATCTCTGTAGAGTCTTTGAAGTTGAGGTTTGCTTCCAAACATTCTCCTACCTTGTTTCCAATTTCCCTGAGAGGTTATTACAACATAAATTGTACTTTTAGTTCAAGAAGTCAAACATAAAGAAGGGCATTGTCTAGTTTCCCTCTATGTGGGATAGAAAAGAGGCGTCCAATGCTTAAGCATGAAAGGGGTAGAGCCAATACTCCAAAATCTATTCATATCCCAATGAACCTCTTCAGACTTACTAAAAATGAAAATGAGCAACCCATCCATGCAAACTCCTATATTTGAACAACTTCATCCATCTCAGTAATGTCACCCAAAAGGAAGGAGGCCCTTCTTTTCTTTCGTAGAGGAGTTCTTTCAATTTCTACTAGTAGATCAAGGGTTGAGCTCGAGGGAATGAGTGCCCTCCTATAGGGGGGGTGGGGGGGAGGTTGTGGTCAAGGGAGGACATTTGAATGATATCGGTGGGGGGGCTGTAGGAGAATAAAAAGGAATGGAGACAATACTCTCGAGTGGAGGGAAGATTTCCAAATAACTAGAATGAACGAATTATCCAAAACCAATAGGAAGGAAAAAGAGATGGAGAGGCGAAGAGGGGGAAAAAATCCTCCTTTGCCTCCTCCTCCTTCACACCCTCCCACACCTCCTTCCCCTTCCCTCCTATACCTTCCCATCCTACTGTCTACCCTAGCTCCTTCCTGAACTCCTTGGCCTCCCCATCCTCCCTATCCTCCTCCCTGACCTCCTCGACCTCCTCATCTTGCCCACCCCTTCTCCACGCCCCTCATCCACCTCTTCCCCCTCGAGCTCTTCCACTTATTCCCCCTCCTCACCAACCTCCTCTGCCTCCTCCGCCTACCCCTCCCACTCCTCTACGTTCCCCTTGTTCCACCCCTGCATACTCCCCCCTCCTACACTGCTCCCCTGCCTCCTCCTCTGCCTATCCCAATGCTGCCTCCCACTCCTCCTACCTTGTTCCCTCCCACTCCTCCTCATCTCCCTACCCCTCTTCCTCCTCAACTTACTCCACCACCACCTCATCCTCCCCCAGCCTCTTCCACTTATTTCCCCTCCTCTGTCTCCTCCTCCTCAACTACCTCCTCTCCCTCCTCCCCCTTCCCCTCCTCCTACTAACCCTCAACCTCCACCTCCTCCCTGACCACCTCCCCCTCCTCCTCCATCGCTACCTCCCACTCCTCCATGTCCTACCCATCCCCCTCACCCTCTTCTCCCTCCACCAACTCCCTCTCCAAGTCTTTCACCTTTGCTTCTTCCCCCTCCTCTCTTGCTACCTCACCCCTCCTCCACCTCCTACACCTCCTCCTCCCCCACCCTC
>APFE030402395.1:0-23617 GCA_000404065.3 Pinus taeda
TTGTTGTTAATTTTGACCTCCTAAATGACCATGATCTTGACTTTGACCACAAACCTCTGTCCTTAACCCTTAACCTTGATATGTACACCAATCAAATGCAAAATAATGGTGAGAGACAAAGGCATATTCACTTTGACAAAAGAAAAAGGGATCTCTTACTAAAATATTCAAGGACGCATTTCGGTTTCTTAACATATAATAATAACATTATCACATGTACCATTATTTTACTACTACCCTTTCCACTATCATTAACAAATTTTCTACAAAGGTATCATATAAAATGGAAAATAAAACTTCTAACTTGTGGTATGATAATGAATGTAATTCTGCTAGAAAAAGGATTAGAGATTCTCCTAATGGGACTACTAAGTGTAAAAGCATCAGTGCCTACAAAGCTCTTATGAAAAAAGAAGAAAAAGTATTATGTAAATAAGAGGCAATATTGTCTTCTTAACCTCTCTAAATTTGGTACTAGAAAGTTATGGTGGATTATTCTTGTCCATAAATTGAAAGAAATTAATTTGATTCCCTTAAACAAATGTGATATCTATCTTAAGAGAAATTATGACTCCCCAGACATCATGGACAACATCAGAAACACTCCTATAAAGGAAGATACCTTTTATTTGGAAGACATAGAGTCTGATATTAATAAGATTACTATTGGGAAAGCTAGGGATACTGAAGGTTACCAAGCTACGATTTTCCAAATGAAAAGGTCCATTGTCATCTTGCATCTACATAAACTCCTCAATTTGGTAGAAAAGCATGACTTACCTAATATGTGGACACAAAGCCTCATTGTGCCTATCATTAAAAGTGGGAATAAAATTGTTCCCTCTAATCTATAGGACTATTACGTTTAGATACATTTTAGCCAAATTTGATGCATTCATTTTGAAGATGAAGATTAAAACTTAGCTTGAAATCGATGGTAAAATAGCAAATGGGAAAGCTTGTTTTAGAAGGAATCTCTCCACTATAAATACCTTGTCACTCTTAGGGCCATTACCATGTAATGTCAAAACAATAAAACTGGTCTCTTCTATTGTTTTGTTGATTTCAGAAAAGTTTTTGACATAGTTCCTTAGTAGAAGCTATGGAAAAGACTCGATGAGATAATGGTTCCTATCGAGTTGAGGGTTTTTGTTGCCAGGTTATATGAGAATGTTTTTCCAAGCTTAAAACCATTGACATTTGGTCTAAAAATATTAAATGCAACACCATTCTTAAGAAAGGTTGTCCCCTATCACTTAATTTTTTTTGCATTTACATTGAAAAACTTGATGAGTGTTTAGAACTTTTTCGTGATGAAGGACCCAAGCTCAATGCTGGAGTCATTACTTTCTCCTTTATACTGATGATATCGTTCTTCTTACCAGAAGCTTTGATGATCTCAACAAGCAACGTAGAACCCTCCATGATTACTGCTCCAAGACGAGTATGACTTTTAATATTGACAAGACTAAAGTCATAATAATTAAATCCGAAAATATTAAATATAATAATTTCATTTATGATAACAAGTACTTAGAGAAGGTTTCTTCATACAAATATTTATGTATTGATATTTTCTACCAACTCAACTAGAACTATAGCATTGAGAAAAGGATTATAAGAGGCTGGAAAGCTTGTTATGAGTTTGAAAATAATTATAAGTTGACTCATATTTAGGTTCTAAGTAAAAAAAAAGGTTCCTCTTTGAGGCTCTCGTCACCCCTTTTATTTAATATGGATGTGATTGTAAGGTTGAAGTATATCTAAATATTGAAATAATCCAAAAGAAATTTATAACCTACATCCTCATGATTAAAGGTGGAAATCCCTACATTATTATCTTTATAGAATCTAGAATTTCCCCTATTGGAATCTTGGCTATGTTTAGGTATCTGATGTATAAGAAGAATTTGTCTGACATGGAAGCCAAGAGGGTCCCCAAAATTGCTTCCAACTGAAGTAAAAAACCCTATCTTTATCTCAAGCGAGGTTAGTATAAGGATGCCAAGTCCTGGCTTGACCATTTGATGATAAAGGAGGACATCATCTTGGAGAATAAGGATAATATTAAAAACGTTATTATTTCCAAATTTAAGGAGGTGACCAACCCCACTCTTGCTAACCAGAATTACCTTCTTATTTTGACCAGCGCTAAGAATAAAATGAAAATTGCAAAGATAATAACTCATTCACATGAGCTTAGAAGTGAAACTGGATGTTAATCTATTCCAAAAATACTTTGGGATGAAATAAACTACCACCGCTACTATACTAAGTGAGTCAAAGATGAAAATCACTTTCTCTTGGATTGTCTGGCCCTTAATCACATTCATTCCCTTTTTCATAGAATTTTCCACACTACCAACCTTCTTGACTTGTTAATTAAACAAAACTACAGTGACCTCGGAATGCTTCTCTCCCTTATTTTTTATCATAAAAATAAAATAATAAATAATATCAACTAATCATTCCTTTCTTAGGGTCTGATCGACCATATTGGTCTTAGTGGACAGTGATCATCATCATCAAGATTTAAGAGATTTATTTTCATGTTCAGAATAATTATTAATTTTGAGTTAAGGCTTATATGATTTATAATATTTTGATGATGAAATTATTCTAGATTAATTATAATGAGAAATTTTTGGCTTTGTGTTTTGAACTAACCAATGCAATTCATCGTCATGACATTTGATGAGAAATTTTATCTATCAAAGGGAATAAATAATATGGAGATCGAAGAGAAAAAAAATAAAATAAAAATCATATATAAACTCATAATGGTAGAAAACCTAAATGAAACGTTTGAGTAAGTCAAAAGCTAAAAAATCCAATATCCAAAAAATTATAATATAACAAATAAACTCTAAAATAATAAACTAGGTAAATACTCGTAAACAACTATTAAGATTTAATGTTATAAGATATATATGATTACTTTCAAATTTTTGAATTATATATAGATATATAGATATATATATATATATATATATCCAAACTAAATGATACACTTAATAAAATAAAATAAAGATATAATTTTTAAAAATAACACTGAAAAAATCGGGGTAATATATTAAAAAAAAATATCATAAATAAAAAAGACAAAAAAAATAATAAATATATTATAATAAATATATTAAAAAATATAAAATTAAATATATTCTCGAGGTAAAATAATAATAAAATATATATGTAAAGTATATGGTATAAGAGTAATAAAGGAAGGTTAAAAAAAAATAAAAGTAAATAAATATTCTTAAATTAGAAATTATTAGAGGAGGACAATATAGAAAATAATCAATAAAACAAAGGTCATGTGAGGAAAATAAATAAATACATAAGGATATGGGTGCAAATAATAAGAAAATGATGATGTAATGGTAGGAGTTGAGCTCTTTCCTATTTTCTAACCATCATCACTATTGAGATCGCTGGCCCCCTTCTCAATTTCCATGTCCCCCCCTAATATTCCTATGATGGAAGTGATTAATAATGGCAATGAGCTTGGACTTCGCAATAAATATGTGTTGTTTAGTTTTCTTAACATGTTAGGCTATGCTATGGCCGAAGAGTGCGACCGACCATGTTTGATCTTAGTTGTGTTCTCCTAATTCTCGATTTTATGGAGTAGTCAATCTCTCCAACTTAAAAAGTCCCACATGAGCATGGGATTATATAAAAATGTGAATAATCTGGAAGAATTTCATCATCAAAATAATTATTTCTCTAATTTTTATAATTTATTGTTATTATTATTACTATTATTTCTTTATACACGTCCATATTGTAATTAAAGTTTAATAAATAGTTAAACTTTAAAAACTATATTATTTTGTACTTTATAGTTATGATTATGAAAACCTTAATCGTAATCACTTAACGATGTCAATATCTTTGATATTATGATAGAAAAAAAATTCACAAAGATAACTATATTAATATTTGTGATAATACTAGGGGTGGAAAGCGCTTGATGGGTAATATTTCACCCCAATGAACAACTAAAAATGAAATCTTCTTACGGCTTGGGGTAGCATCTAACAACCCAGGGAAATATATTTCCCTTTCGAAAAGGATGGAGCTGGAAGTTACAGGAAAATTACAAAAATTTCGGTTTTTTAGGACTCAATGATAGTTATTAGTGAAGTGAGTAAAGAAAGAAATATTGAATTCAGACCTTCCTTAGACTTTACAAAGGATAGTTACTATCTAGACAATTTTAACAAATTGATTTTTTTCACATCTTAAAAAAAGAAAATGAATCCCAAAACTCACATAGCGGAAAACAAGGGAGATATTGTGGATCAAAGGGTTTTAGAAGTGAATCAAAGGGTAATAATTATCTCCCCATATTCCATGAAAAGAAAAGGCTATATAATTGTTTTAAGCCTTATTAGTCCCTGCCATTTGGCAATGGCCAGGGACTATAGTAATCGGTTTGCAATGTTATGACATTAGTTTACCTGTTTGTTATTAGTCGCTACCACTTATAAACCAAAGTTCTTAGAGTCATATAGATTTACTATTTTAATCAACCAAAGTTTCCAGAGGCATATCATTTTGCCATCTTATTTGGCATCTTATTTGGCCTTATTTGAAAGTAATGAAAATATAATGGAAACAAATGCTAGCATTAGTTTCATAGTTTGACAGATATTAAATGCTATAGCGTTAAGCAAGTTCGCATGTTCTAGTTGCTCTTGTGCATTGAACGAACTTGCCATTTGGTGCAACAGCTACTCGCTTTTGGCTGCCACCTTTGACAATTCGACAACAAGACCGGTGATGCATGAAGTTTGACAATTCAATAACAAGACCGCTTCCTAGATGCTGGAAGTTGAAGGCTGCGCTCTTCCGCCATGCCTGGAAGTGGAAGTTCATTGTGAATTTATGCAGTTGAGGCATTCTTGATTGAGAAAAAAGGATTCCCTCTAGTTAACTTTGTAAAGCTTGTATAAGTAGTGAAGAACTATAGAGAGTTGTGGTTGGTTGTTGACCAACAAAAAGCATGGGAGAAAGATGAATAGGGGCGAAGCAATCAAAGCGCAGACTTATAGCCACTAAGCAATCAGCAAAATGAGATCATAAGGTGCCTCAAAGAAGAAGCTGATTCAAATTACCCTGGTAATGATGTTCCTTCTGCTCCTGGAAATGAAAAGCCAGTGAAACTAGGGCTCCGGGAACTGAAGAAGCCGGGAATAATCCTGGTTCCAATGCTACTAGGAATTATGCTAGTTCTTCTAATGATGTTGGGGCTGCTGCTTACACTGGTGCTTATTTTTCTCCAGGTCATTCTGCTTGGCCCGGTTCTGCTTGTTAAAATGCTGATTTAACTACTGGAAGTAGTGCTCCTGCTAGGCCTTCTTAAACTTTTATTGTGTTGCGACCACTTGTTGTGCTTGTACTACTGGGAACTCTTATGCGGGAACTGCTAGTCTTATAAAGTTGGGAATCCAATTTCAACTAATGATGCTGGAAATAAAGCTCCTTCAACTGCTATTGGAAATGCCACAGCAAAGGCTGGGAATTAACTACAAACGCAATACCAAAATCTGCGAGAAAATAGACTTAATTCAGACATAAAATCACACAGAGCCTTCGATACATCCTAGTTTGACCGTCTCTCCCATAGATCTGAACTTCAATGAATGCAGTTGTATTATCTTATCAAAAGATACATTTCGGTATTTTTCTTAGAGAAATTTAATCTATTTTTACTAGCATCAAAAAGATAAGTTTTGGTTTTTTTCTAAAATAAATTTAATCTATTTTTTACTAGTATCACCTGAGAAATTATTCTTATCCATTAGTCCTCCTTTATTACGTTTCTAAGTTTCATGGAAAGATATAACAGACCTTAGCTAAGTACTTTAAAATGAGAACGAAAAAAATAATTTCGGACCAAATACAACAAACTCACATTCGGCTTCGTCGTTTAAGCTTCCAGAAAACAATGTAACACCACTCACTCATGTTGCAAAGCCTCTTCAGTATCTCTTGCAAAATCTTTTCCATCTTCACCTATTAAAAATTGTAGTAGCTCGACCTTTAACAGCAGCGAACTCTATTTTGCTCTGATTTCTCTTCTGAATGGATGACAAAGTTTAGGCATTATTGATCTAGATCTAGTTGGTTCAGAATGAAGATCTTCCGGCTTGCTTTCAGTGTACAATGGCTCTCAATTCCCTTTGAATTGGGGCACTGCTTAGCACTATGCTCTATTCTTCCTTCCTTACAACAGATGGCCTATGCCAAAACAAAGATGCATGGTATCGATCGCAGTACCTCTTAAACGAAGAAGATGTGAACCATTCTCTCAGCAAATGCAATATAATATAAAACCCTTGCATGTGACCTATACCGAAATGGAGTTGCGGGGAATCGATCCCCGTACCTCTCGAAGATGGGATCCGTGCTCTCAGCAAATGCAAAATATGCAATATAAGATGAAAGCTGATCCGTGCTCTTAGCAAATGCAATATAAGATAAAACTTGGGAACCATGTTCTCAGCAAATTGGTCAAGAAACATGCTCTTCCCTTCCATGTGGGCTTTCTGGCCAAACACATGCATATAAGATAAAAGCTGATCTGTGCTCTTAGCAAATGAAATATAAGATAAACACCTGGAACCATGTTCTCAGCAAATTGGTCGAGAAACATGCTCTACCCTTGCATTTGGGCTTTCCGACCAAACACATGCAATATGCCATATAAGATAAAAGTTGATCCGTGCTCTCAGCAAATGCAATATCAGATAAAACCTGGAACCATGTTCTCAAGAAATTGTAGTTGTTATTATTGTAGCACTTCCCCTCAAGGAATTGTATTTGCAGCTGGAACAACTAGCTCTAGTGCTGCACCTTTAGCTGCTCGTGCATCTTGGTCAACAGAAGAAATTGTTGCTGGATGATCTGCGCATGGATCTGGAACAACAACTACTACCTCCACCTCTGCGGGATTGATTAGTGAAATGGTAGATGCCCCATAAGCATAGCCATGAATGATGAGCATGACAACGAATGAGAAACATAGCGCCACCATGTAGACACATATCATCCCCCCACTAGCCCACACATAACTTACTAAAAACTAGAATTTGTGCTTCTTGACACCTGCAATGCAAAAGACACTTGCGATTCATGCAGACACTGCATATGAGTAACATCGTAATCATCGATTTATAATTGATTTAATTAAAAAACTTCTTCTCTCTCTTGTTTAACTAACACGGAGAAGTGAATAGGATTAAATATATAGTCGCGTCGGGTCTGCCACTCAATTAAAATCTATGAAACAAGTATATGGTAGTTTCAAAATAGAATTGGCACAATACTTGTGGGTTAAAATTTGATGAATATGCCCTGCTATTTCAGTAAACCCTCCATCTCCTGATAAAGAAACCTTATTGTCAACCTGAGTCCTGTTCAAATAGCCTATAATGTGAACGAGCCTAATAGCTAACTTTGTAACTTTGGGGCCTTATGTAACATGGACTATTGCTATAAGAAAATGCGCTACTTGAAACAATTTTGACTCGATCGAAAACAAAATAAAATATAGAACGTTTATAAACTCATTGGACTCATTTTTCATTTGCTATGTAATGGGATCCTCATTAAAATATTAGAGCACTTCGATAGTGATGGCCATTTTAGCCAGTTGAATGGAATCTTATCCCAGTAGACAATAACAACTTTGAAAGATTGTTGGCCAAGCACTATCTGAAAAAGTACTAATCACTAAACATGATAAACATGTAAAAAACTCATAAAAAACCTATAAAACAAGAATCTCCTTGCAGCTTTTCCTTGGCGTAAAAGAGTGAACTTTGTATCTGGAATGATGAGTTTTAGTGTAGAGCTAGGTTTCCTGTATTTGTAATGAGCACAGAGGCACTCATAGTTTACCAATTTTACTCCATTTCAATAGCAAATCTAGTGATTTACTCCATTTCAATAGCAAATCTAGTGATTTACTCCATTTCAATAGCAAATCCAGCGGTTCCAATCCTTCCTTCGCTTTGACTTATGGTGCTACCCCCGCCTTTGATTTTGCTGGATTGACTGAGTTAACATCTTATGAATCTACAACTTCACCCACATCAACTGTTGCCTTCGCCACTTACTTAAGCTTATTACTTCGCTTCTTGTGTCCATGCTTCTGGATCACTATAATGTTCTTTATAGAGCTTTCCAGCTTAAGGAAGGACTTGCTTCCATACAACGTCCCTTGTTAAATTTGAATTAAGCCCTAGCATCCTTGATCTAACTCCCAGGTAAAAATTTGGTTATATAAATCCATCCCGCAATCAGAAAATTGTCAGCATATAAAATTTGGTAATAAAATTTTGGCTGACGTTAACTCCTTTGCCAAGACACTAGAGGACAGAGGTCTTCTATTTTATTATACCTCGATCTAGAAAGATGAAAGTGGCATATGCTTTTATCTCCCGAGGACAAAATGGCATTCACTCAGGCAATGGGAGGTATGACGTTGAATTGTAATTTAAAACATGGAATTATTTATGATCCCTCTCCATATCTGTAGGTTGATATTCCAAGGAATTATCATTCCTTTAATCATGGAAGTGAATGATTTTGGAAATCAATGCACTAAGGGGGAAAATCCACGGACGAATTAGTTTTAAACAGAGTGAATTCAATATATTTCACACTCGCTTAGCACCATCTACATCGGATAGACTCCATCGTAGGTGGGTGCGATCGTGCTTTCTTCCCTAAAAATCTTATTCTTTTTCTTCATAGGAATGGTATTTTCACGTGGGATAAACTAATTTCTTCCTGGAGCGGCCCTATCCCCATGTGGAAAGACAAAAATGATCTTCACTTACCTGTCTCGCTTCTTCCAGAATGGAAATCAGTTAAAAATGCTCTTTGCAGCATGGGAATCCATCACTCCGAAACAGTGGAACAACTTATATGGATTGTTCCAAATGCAAAATCGCCTGCTAGTGTTAAAGACATATATGCTGACATGTTTTATTCCAAGGCTTCAATCTCCTGCTCTATATTCGCCCAAAGCTTCTGGAAATTGGGATGCCCTCTTAAAATGATCTTATTCTCGTGGATTGTGTTCAAAAACCGCAATTTGTCATGGGACAATTTGAGGAAGAGGTGCTAGCATGGTCCGAGTAGATGTTCTATGTGTGAAGCTGCAGAGGAATCCAACCTTCATATGTTCTTCCAATGCGGCTCCTCCCTACAGATCTGGTATGAATTGTCTCTGCTTTATGGTTTTCCTTATGGTGTTTTTATTTCAGTCCAGGTTGCTTTTCAATGGTGGTGCACACAAAAGGATTCTTGCCGTTCTTTGTTTATCATAGTCTTATGGTGCTTATGGAAATGGAGGAATTCCAACATCTTTCAAGATTCAAAAGTGCCTCTAACGTCTTCCATGCATCATATTTTGTCCACTCACGATATGTTGCCTGTTAAAAAGCATAAGATGAAATCGCATTGCAAAATAGAGGTGGCAGACTCTCTCAATTGTATGCCCTGTGCTTTCTTTTATGGGGCCGAGCGGAACAATATTTGTGGATGTGGGGTTCACGTAATCATGGATGAGAAGCTGCAATATTTTTTATCTTGGAACGGGGGGAGTGGTACAAACAGCTTGGATGAGGCAAGGGCTCTTGTAGGACTGCTTGCCTTCTGTGTGTTTTTGGAAATTCAGAACATTTCAATATTTAGTGACTCTAAATCCATGATTGACCATGTTAGGGGTGCCTGCTACATCAGTTGTCCTCATCTATCAGGGTGGATGGATAGGATTATGTATTTCTGGAATAATATGGTACAGTGCTCAATCAACCACATCCTACGCTCCCAAAATGTTCAAGCTGACCGTCTGTCAAAGGAAGGACTACCTTTACAGCCTGGTTCTTAGTCTTTGATGATTTCTGATGATGACCTTTCTTGCTTCATTCAAGATTTTTCCATCCCTGGACTATGATCTAATCTTTTTGTTCTTCCCTATCCATACTTGCTTCTCAGATAGTCTCTTTTTGTTATAAGTATTTAGTCATTTGTTGATCCTTGCATTTGTAAACATTGTTTTTGCTCTGATTTTGATATGATCTTGTTTTGAGCTCCTCAGGGAGGTCCTATATCTTTAAGTTTTGGGTTTCATATGCTCGTAAGGACACTAGTTTTGTCCCTTGTTGTCTCTTATATGTACTATTTATATTGATTCAATATAATACTATGAAGATTTTTATCTCTGAAAAAAAAAACCTCTGCTACTTCAATTCAATTATGAGAATATGTGAGTAATGCACATAGAGGCTCTAGGGGAATCATCTCATCCCACGAGGGTGAGTTTGTCAAAATAAACATCCGGCTGGAAAAAAAATATCGGAATCAGTGAAATCTTTGACGCAAACTCTAATGCACGAGAGAGATGCAGAGGAAAAATAGAGGCTGACCTCGAAATTGTTGATGACAACCATATACGAATTGATACAAAGAAATCTTAAGAAATTTCAACCAGAGATGCTAATAAAAATGGCTATTATGTCTCTCAAGATGGAAAATTTTGAAAGCAATGCTAGCACAAAAGCAAAGTCTTACATGGACATAGCCAGAACCAGTTAGGACGAGTCACAGAAAAAGCTAGGAATTGATTGAAGAATACAAAGACCAATGGGAGAATGAAAATCTAAAAATATGGAAAAAAATAGGTTTCCTACATATGTGAAATTTTTTTGGTGTTGTGTACATATCTATTGTTGTTAGGAGCCCTTTACAAAGTTTATAGTGGGATTTGTTTCAAAATATTAGGAAAATTTTTAACAAGCACATAAGTTATATTTTGTGGGCCATAAAATGCAGTAGTATTTTGACAAATGATGAAAAATGTATGGTTGTAGCCGAGTATCCTAATAATATATACTACTGGTTTATTTGAAAAAAAAAAATCATGATATCAGTAAACATAAGACTTATCAGGATAATTATAACTGTGTGGTTAATTTAATATCAAATATAATATAGTACTTAAGAATCTATAAAAGTAATTTCTACTTTAACGTTTATATAAATTACCATTAAAATAATACTTTTAATTAATTCAAAAAGGAATACCCCTTTAACATTTCTATAAAAGGAACACATGAAAAAGACCTGAAGGAAGATGAGAGCGCGCGTCGGCGATTTGAAGAGTTAGGGTTCTCCTGACAGGAAACCTGCGGCGGCAGAGCTCCTGCTCTGCACCTTCAGAACCGTTCACCGCTGCCAGTACTCCAGGACATAGGCAGATCAGGCGGTCCCAATGATACCCCCACAGGGGGATGAGGCAGTCCTTAAGCCCGTCGATGGAAGCCAACAAGGACCAGAAGGTAATGCAAATCTAGATTCAGCCAATCAAGGAAAATCCACACAGGAACCACAGACGGAAGCCGATCCTCAAGGCTCAAATGAAAATCAAAAGGTTAGTTCGTCCACCTGTAAACCCGTTGCCACTCATAGGCCAGAAGTTGAACTGCCTAGTGAAAGAATAAATGGAAGAATACAATACATGCATGATCATGCACTCATAGGGAAATTTTTGGGCTTCTGGCCAAATGAAAGAGCTCTAAGAGGTTGGATAAATCATAAATGGAAGCCAAAGGGAGAAATAACCCTTCTCCTAGGGCCCAAAGGTTTCTTTACAACTATTTTCAACTGCTTGGAAGATAGAAATAGAGTATTTGATGGAGGGCCTTATTTTTTCAAATCAGCTGGGCTCTATCTCAGAGAATGGGCAGCACGTTTTAATCCAGATAATGAAGACCTTAGCTATGCGCCGGTATGGATCTGTCTCTACTCGTTGCCATGGGAATATTGGGATGAAGATTCTCTAAAGTCCATTGGATCAATGATAGGGGATTTCATTAAAGTTGCTGAAGAAACCAAAACGGTGAAACCCACCACATTTGTCTCCTACGCTCGGATCTGTGTTTACATGGATCTAAAGCAACCCCTGCCGGACACTGTCAGACTTTTCCATGAGGATCATGATTGGGTCCAAGTGATTGATTATGAACAAGTACCCTTTCGATGCAGAAAATGTCATGCGATTGGCCATTTATTCCGAGACTGTCCCCTGAATAAGAAAGAAGCAACACCACTGAATCCCGAATCCCAACAACAGAATGGCTTCACTAAAGTGACCAACCGCAGACGAAGCAACAAGAAGCCGAATGCTCCTCCAAAATCTTCACCAGGGGAGAACCAAAACCCTTCTACCAGTAATAGTTTTGAAGCGCTAGCAAAAATGACATCGCCAGATGAACTCAGCAATGAAAAGACAACTCACGAGACAACAGTGCCGGAGAAATCAAGCCCGTCTCAACAAAGTGAAAAAAATCCACAGATCTCCGATCCCGGAAGCAGCCCAGATATGGATATCGACAAACCTTTGCAGAGTAAAGACAAAGGGAAGGAGGTAGATGAACATTCGCAAGAAACTCAACCCATGGAAGATGACAGTGATACAATTGATATAGGGCAACTGGATCTCATAGGAATGGAACAAACTTGCAAACTAGGGAACTTTGAAAAAATCCAAGAAACACAAGTTGACAATTTGGTGGAAATATTAAGCAAGGCACAAAAGAAGTACTCCCTTGGAATACAAACTAGAAGCAAATGGGATGGAAAGTTTGCTTTTAAAGACAGTAAAAAAAGAGGCAGAAAAACAGAGTTGGAAAGAACTATCAAGCTTGGAGCAATTCTAGTGGGGTTTGGCAGATATGCCAAACTCACTAAGTACTTCAACACCAACTTCAACCCTTCCCAATGAAGTTAATCTCTTGGAACATAAGAGGGCTCAATAGCCCCAGGAAAAGTAAACTCCTAAAAAACTTGATCATGGAAGAACAACCAACAATCTTATTTCTCCAAGAAACTAAATGCTCTCTAAACTTTATAGAAAGAGTAGCGGCTAAAGCATGGGCGGGAGGCCAAGTAACAGCAGTGGAAGCGCAAGGAGCCTCAGGAGGACTTGCAATTCTTTGGGATGCCAGAAAGATTCAGTTAACTAATATTCATGCTAATAAAAGCTTCATTTAGGCCTGTTTTCATCTCATAGGTACCAACATTCATGGACATTTAACGAATGTCTATTTTCCCCAAGAAACGCAGCAGAACGCAGCAATTCTACATTCAATAGCTAGGCTCAATCAGGACAGATTACATCCGTTGTGGGTAACAGGAGGTGACTTTAACATGATAGCTAACTCAGAGGAAAAGATAGGAGGACGTTGCAGACCCAACAAAGATGGAACACTTCTAAAGGACTTCATTCAAAGCAACTGGCTTATAGACCTTCCTACAACTAATGGCCTTTATACTTGGACGAACAAAAGGATTATTCCCACGTAGATTGCGTCGCGTCTGGATAGGTTCTTAATCTCTGACAATGCTATCCATGTGGGAGGCGAATTTACAGCACACATTATCCCTTTCTCAGGTTCAGATCATTGGCCCATAGAAATGAATTGGAAGAGACCGGGCAACAACATCAAAAAACCTTTCAGATTTGAAGCATTCTGGCTCTCACATCCAGAATTCAAGGATTTCATAACTGCAACTTGGCAAAACAGCAACCCTATAGAGCAATCCAAAATGGCCAGATTTCAAAAGAAATTGAAGTTCTTAAAAGGAGAAATAAAGAAATGGAATAAGGAAAACTTTGGAAACATCTTTAAGGAAAAGGAATCGATCCTTCAGGATCTCAAATCCATTCAACAAAGACTAATTTTAGAAGGAAGGACAGAGGAGCTGGCGCACAAGGAACAAGAACTGGAAAGTAAATTATAGGAACGAGAGCAACAAGAGGAAGTTCTATGGAGACAAAAATCCCGAATCAGATGGCTGAAGGAAGGTGAGAAGAATACCAAGTTTTTCCATAGAACCACAGTGCAATGAAGAATGCACAATCAAATCTCTCAGGTTATAAATGCTCAAGGCAACAAACTGGAAACCCAGGAGGATATAGAAAAGGAATTCCTCAATTATTTCAAAGACATGAGCCAAGAGCCAAATATCAACAGAGATGAGGCCATAAATAACATAACCAGGAATATACCGCGCCTTGTGTCTAAGGATCAAAACACCCTGCTTCTTAAACCCATCAGTTTACAGGAGGTGGAATCCGCTGCAAAATCTTTAAAAGCTGGTAAGGCTCCAGGTCCCGATGGTTTTTCTTCAAACTTCTTTCATCACTTCTGGGAACTAATTAAATGGGAGGTTTGGCAAGTGGTAGAAGAGTCTCGAAGCCTACGATGGATGTATCCAGGTCTCAATGCCACCTTTATAGCCTTAATCCCTAAATCGGAAAACTCCAGCACCCCCGACAAATTCAGGCCCATCGCTCTATGTAATATTATCTACAAGATTGTCTCTAAAGTGGTGGCAGTAAGACTAAAACCAATATTGCCAGGCATCATCTCCCCGGAGCAATCAGGATATGTTGAAGGAAGGCAAATTACTGATGGAATAATTCTTTCGCATGAAATCATACATTCTCTAAAGCTCACAAAAAAACCAGGTATGCTTCTAAAAATTGATCTTTCCAAAGCTTTTGATAGCATAAGCTGGGTTTATATGGAAAAAATTTTGAGTGCTTTTGGTTTTGCATATCCTTTGATCTGATGGATCATGAATATGGTCTCTTCCTCCTTCTTCTCCATTCTGATAAATGGGATTCCTTCTGCCACTTTCCACCCCTCTCGAGGATTGAGGCAAGGCGACCCCTTGTCTCCCTTCTTGTTTATAATTATGGCGGAAGGTCTGGGAAGAAGCCTTCATGCTGCTCTTCAGTCCAATGCTCTCAAAGGCATCTCTCTCCATGGCGCGCCCACTGTCTTTCATCAGCAATTCGTTGACGACAATATGATCTTTGGCCACCCCTCTGTTCAAGAAGCTCGAGCTCTCAACTCTCTGCTTAACATTTTCTCTACTGCTTCAGGGGCTTGCATCAATAGGATCAAGTCCCAGATCTTCTTTTTTAACACCCACCCGACCACTCAGCGATCCATAGCGCGAATCTTGGGATTCTCCATTGCTTCCTTACCATCCACTTACCTTGGTGCCCCTCTCATTGAGTCAGCTAGGAAACATTCTTCCTGGACAATCCTTTTGGACAAGCTGGAAAACAGGCTTCTGCTCTGGACTCACCGCTCCCTAAACATGGCAAGCAGACTTGTGCTCATTAAAGCTGTTTTACAATCCATGCCTCTTTACTTATTTTCTATTCTGGCAGCGCCAAAGTGGGTTCTAAAAGCCATCAAAAAGCTGCAACGTAACTACTTGTGGGGCAGCTCTGGTCACAATAGGAAAT
Organism: Pinus taeda; assembly: GCA_000404065.3. Taxonomy (NCBI): domain Eukaryota; kingdom Viridiplantae; phylum Streptophyta; class Pinopsida; order Pinales; family Pinaceae; genus Pinus; species Pinus taeda. Next base: position 15,344 of record APFE030402395.1, read on the forward strand.
GGGCGTTAATTAAATGGGAAAAAGCATGCCTCCCTAAGAAAGTGGGAGGAATTGGTCTCAGAGATCCTGAACACAGCAATGCGATCATGGGAGCAAAAATTTGGTGGAAATGGCTAGCGTTCCCAGAAACATTATGGGCAAAATTCTGGTCTGCTAAATATACCAGCAATCTACCTCTTGAGGAACGTATAAGAATGACAGAAACTAGCAAAGGCTCAATTATCTGGGGTACTGCGATTATGCACAGAAATCTTATACAAAGTCATAGTTTCTGGGAAGTGAAGGACGACAGCATTGCGCGCTTTTGGATGGATTCTTGGCAACAATCCCCACTTCTCGCCAACGTCATTCAAGGAATCCCTGATCACCAATTGCACCAACAGGAAAAGGTAAACCAATTCTGGCATGATCATGGAAACTCAGATCATAGGATTTGGAGAAAAACCCAAGAGTTGATCCCAAACAGTTCAGAAGATGCCCAACATTCCCTTGCTGAAGAGCTCCAAAAAAGACAAATCCTTAAATCGACCGAGCAGGACAAATTACGGTGGGGTTATGAAGAGAAAGGAACCTACACGACCAAAGAAGCTTACCACATTATTATCAAAGATCAGCTCATCAAGGACAAACTCTGGGAAAAAATATGGAACCCCCCGATCTGGCCAAAAATATCTACATTCCTATGGCTACTCTCCCACAACAGGATACTGACCTGGGATAATCTCAGAAAAAGAAAATTCGAAGGACCCTCAATATGCTTCAACTGCAAAATGGAGGAGGAAACAGCTGTGCACCTTATGCAATTATGCCCTCTTAGCAGGCAAATGTGGGTGAAAGTTACCTTTCGCTGCCAAAAGGAAGGACGCGAGATAGGAAATGTAAATAATACTTTAAGAAACTGGCCTCAGCACCCGTTTCAAAGCAGCATCCTAAATTCGCTATGGCAAATAATTCCCGGAATTGTTATGTGGAATCTCTGGAAAGAGAGAAACCGCAGAATCTTCAAAGACCACTCAATGGATGTGCAGCAAGTTTGGCAGACTATAGTCATGAATATACAGGAAACTCTATCTATCAAAAGCTGGTCTCAGGAGGATTTCCCTTCCAACAACAAGGAACAGGCAATTTGGAATAATTGGCAAATTCATTTAAGTTCAACCAACTTCCCTGCAAGAAGCATTAATAAACAGAAGGATACTCCCTCTCACTGGACCCCTCCACCTCCCAATTCATTTATGCTCAACTTTGATGGGGCTTCCAAGGGTAATCCGGGAGCTACAGGATATGGTGGAGTTATCAGAGATCACAATGGACAAGTGCTTAAAGTCTTCTTTGGCTCCATTGGCTGGAATACAAACAACGTCGCTGAACTCGAAGGATTATGGAAAGGTCTTAACATTGCTCAAAAGGATAACTTCTTTCCCCTAATTGTGGAGGGAGACTCTCAAATCTTAATCAACATGGCCATTAAGATTCAACAAGGCACAGAGGCACAGAAGATTAGTAGAAGCTGGAGAATGGTAGCAAGGCTGGAGCAACTTCAGTTCTGGCTAAGGGATAACAAAGCTGCAACTTTCAACCATATCAGACGCGAAGGAAATAAATTAGCAGATTTCTTAGCTAACATAGGAGCAGAAAGAGGAAAAAATCATTTTGAAGGATCCCTCCAAGGCAATGTACCAATGAATGCATGGTACACCTTCCAGGAAATCTCAAAAAACGATGTTCAGAGGCAGGTTCAAGACCACCCGGATGTGGGTGTCAAAGCTTGATTTGAAATGTCATTACGCCCCACGCATAAGCCACATGGCTTCACGCTCCCACCAGGTGGTCTCCATGGTATTATTCAGGTTCTGGGTGCCAGTACATTCAGGGGCATTAAAAGCCCTTCAAGACAGGAGGATTATCGAGGTCCTGAGGCCAGAGCATTTATCATGGCGCCTACAAACTATGGTTCAGGTAGGCGAGCCGGCTCCGGTTTTATTCCTGCGATTGTTCAGGGAATTGTTCAGGGAAATTCTGCAAACGGAATTCCCATCCGCGTCGCCATCTTTTGCCCAGTGTTTAGGATTGTGCGCTCAGTTCAGACGAATGTGCAGGGGATTATCCATAACGGTATTTGCAGGACTCGTCGCAGGTATAGATCAGTCAATTTCTGTTTGCTCATTTGGGTAAAGCTCATTACGCCCCTCATGGCTCCTCGCGGTGGTTATAAGACGCCTCGCAGGGGAGGACACTCAAGCCAGTCCAGTGGCACAAAACAGAGAAGACAGACCGGCCCGAAAAGGATTTCTCCCTTAGCGTGCGCTTCGCCTCCCTCTGGTGCCTCAACGCCTTCCGAGGGTTTGGATAACGTGGTTCAAATTGCTACTCTCTGGTACCATCGTCGCACAAACAAACCAGTGATCAGAGCCCACATCACAGTCATCTTCGATGAGGAGGATGAGGTGGAGGACAGTCGCAATCAGGATTCAGGGGAGAAAATGCCCACCACCTCTGATAATTCTTCCAAGGCTCAGGACACCTCCTTCAATCCAGAGGTTCAGAGTAGAATGGAGGGAGATAGCACTGAAGTTCACTCGGCAGAGCAGGCGGAAGCTGCCAAAGAACTTAGCAGCCTCAAACGCAAAGCACCAATGACTTCGGCTGAAGGATCTATGCAGCCTCAGACGTATTCTCCTGGCAGTGGCTTGAAAATTGAGGACGAGGAAGACTCGCTGGACTACAAACTTTATCTCAAAATGCCTCCTGGCTATGACAGCATCAAGGACGTCCCTGTTGGAGTCGAAGTTTCTTGGGAGCCAGACCCGATCCAAGCAGCTGAAGAACGGAAGCAAAGACTACTGGCTCGCGAAGCTGAGGCGAAAAAAGGAAAAAACAAATGACCACCGACCTCTCTAGGGTAAGCATGTACTCAGGCGAACCACTTCTTTTTGTCTTTTTGTTCAAAGTCCTGGCTCGATAGTTTGCATTCTCTGAAGCTTAGCAGCTATGTAAACTTAGTCCCCTGTCCCAGATCTCGTGGTCGGACCCCACTAATGGGTTGTTGGTCTGTCTTAGTCATGTTTAATTGGTCCAGGTTGGACAATTTCTGTTCAAGACATGTCTTTTTTGGAGTTTTGTTTTTTTTTCTGGCTCTTACAAGCAGAAATATCAGTTGTAATGAGAATTTCTTGACAGAGAGCTGATCCATGGCTCTCATAGGTGTATACCTCTTGTAAATATTTTTTCTCCCTTTTTTAATACAATAGTTCAGTCTTTACTTAGCAAAAAAAAAAAAACATTTCTATAAAAGGCTCTACCATGGGTGAATAATAAGAATACCTAATGCTAGGATCTCCGATTCTATGAAGTGTCCATATTTGATGATGATGATGAGGCATGAACATATGATGATATTAGTTGGCATACATGTTAGCTAAATGAAAAAATTAGTTAAAGGTTGTTCTTACAATTACTCTTTTCTTCTTCCAATGATCATCCTTTCACCTGAACATTATTGCAACTTGGCATGGGAGCACTCCACAACCATGGTGGTTATCAGCTCAAAATTATGAATTAAAGTTTGAAAATATTTGGGAATTTAGAAAGGCACTGCATTATGTGTTTCAATTGGCTAAGTTAACCTAAATTTCCAAGGATTTATTTTATAGTTTTAGTCTTCATGAAAATCCCTTGCTCTCTCTTCGTGATTTCACCACTGCTCTCTTTTTTTTGTTTCATCTTTTGTACTTTTGTCTCTAATTTTTTTATACAGATCAATCTCAATCCGCTTCTTTCAAGTGTATTCTTATCAAGTGGTTGGTCATAGGCAAGAGTGTTTTGAGATTTGCTTCAAAGAATGATCTCTTACATACCCCTCCTACTCTTGTTTTAATTCTCTCCATGCCTCACAATGGCTTATCTTACACTTGAAAATGAAGTCAAGGAAGGAGGTATCTTCCCTTCTCATAAGCCAAGCCAAATCATAAGCCTCAACCACAGGTCATTGAGAGCATACCTACCATGTAGCTAGAGCGGACATGGACATGGTTGAGCAACAAGCCATATTTGAGTGACACTTCCTTTTTTATATTAATATAGAAAGGTATAGTACCCTTATTGAAATTATTTATACAAAAGAAATCTATGATTTTATAAGTTCGATATGTCGTTGAAAGCTAAAAAGCGAAAATTTAACATTTTATGAGATTGTAAATATTTATTTTTGTTAATAATATAGAATTCTTTTACTTATTCTTGTTGTTAGAAATACAACAGGAGTCACCATGTGAGTTGTTAGACTCCTAACTTCCCAAGCATCGCTAGAACAAGTGATGTTCCAAAAAAGGATAGGAAACACATAACAAGTAAAAAGTTTCCATTTTTGCAAAGGGGGAGATGACCTTTTTTAGTGATCTAACGACTAGAACTAACATTACTTGAGCTAAATGTCATGGATGCAATATGATTAAAATAATACTATGGGAGATAAAAGAAATATGAATGTAAAAACAAGGTGCTAGTGGGAGATAAAGATTGGACCTATGCCTAGAACTACCATGACGTTGCTTGGGGCTTGAGGAGGTGAAAAACTATGGAAGGTTGCTGAATGGTTTCCTTGCAAGAAAGGAGTTGTGGGGGTGGGTTGTTGAGGTTGTAGTTCAACGTTTGGGAGGAACATGACGACTTATGTTGTATTTCTAGAAATTTTAGATAAGTATTTGAGTTAACTTTGATTTTGTATTAAGTATGTGAATTTTCAAAGTCATTTTATGATAGAAGTAGGGAAAAGAATGATAATGTATAGAGAAATATTATTTTTATTATGTGAGAGCGAGTATTATTTGTGTTTTTTTTTCTTAATGACTTAGAGTCAATTGTTTAGGATTTCGGGGGATATGTATAGTATATGTATATGTATATTATATATATGTAATGTATATACATATACAATACATATAATATACATATACAATATAATATATATATATAATATATTATATATATATATAATATGTATATGTAATATGTATATGATATGTATATGTAATGTAATGTAATATATAATGGTTAATGTATATGTATAGTATATTGTATATGTTAATCTTATAGATATACAATACATATACAATATACATATAATCATATACAAATATAACATATACATAATACATAATACATACATAATATATTATATATATATATATATATATATTATATTATATATATATATATATATATATATATATATATAATATAATATATATAATATATATATATATATATATATATATTGAACAGGGTAGGAATACTGAAAAAATGCTACATAGGAAACATAAGGATATTCCTTCAAATTTTAGACCTTAATTGTCTCTCTGTTGAGTAAATATGAGTGAGGGAACCCATAACTAGGAGCCCACAACTGATTCCTCTTTGATAAAAGAGAGCGAGTCAATACTCTAACATAAAAACAAAAAGAAAAAAGGGGTTTTGGTTTCATTGCAATTAAACCCGAAATATATATACATATAGAAAGACACATGCTACTATAATTTCATAGCATAAGATAAGTGTAATTGGATTAAGTATTAGGGCTTCACGGAAGGTTAGCATGCATAAAGGTTGGTGACAAGTAAAGAATTCCTTGTTGGCCTATGAATGCAAGTAGTCCTTGATCATCTTTAATATTGGCACTTATTGAGTTTTGCAGCTATGGAGGTACTCCATAAGCCTAGAATCAAGGTTTTTGTGAGCTTGGTCACAAAAAGGGATTTGTGGGCAAAGAACCCAAGTGAAGGTGTTTTAGACTGAGATGGGTTTTAAAATTCTGAAAAGAAAATTAAATTCCAATTCTAAGAGGACTATAACCCTAAAGTTCTAGTGGGTTCCTAAGAGTCTTAGGAAAATATATTTAAAGGTGGCATAGGACAGGCTAAAGGTATTAGTTAGAGAGGAACTTTCTTAATCAAAGAGGAGGTTGAGATTTAGTCTAAATGTGCCCTATCTTGAGGAATGAGAAGGATGCTAGAGATATCCTAGATCTAGACATTCAAGATGACAAGCCACTCTTTAGTATAGAGTCATCTGGTCATGTGTTAAGAAGCCTCAAGGGATCCACTGCAAGAGAAGGGAGATCTTCAAGGTTTGATTTTTCTAATGCATCAAGGAGGCTTCTCTGTCTCAGGAAGCCAAGGTTAGAAATCTTATCCCTCAAGTGAGCATCCTAACTTTTGTTGAATAGAGGCCCAGAAATTCCTTGTTGTTCTATTATATTGAAAGGAAGAGTAAAGACCCTAATCAGATAACAGAAGGAGGTCGTAAGGCTAGATTCAATGCAAAAATGAGACCCACACATCCTTAGAGCATAGCGAATGGGAGAAATTGTTTGACTTGATAAATAGCCTACTGTACTGGAGATAAGTAGGTCACAGATTTGTAAGTATACAAGGTCATTAAGGTCTTGTATTTCCCTCCAAGGAGGCCTAGATCTGAAAAGCTGAATGTTGAGGTGTTTGAAAGTGATCCATCAGTGAGCTAATCATATTAGAAAAAGATAGTCCAAGGTAACATAGCATCAAAGGAGCCAAATCAGAAGAATAAGAAGGACGAGATTGCGTGATCTTTGAAGAAGAATCACAGAGCCATATAACAAAGCCATAAAACCATATGTACAACAAATTAACTCACAAACAATAAACTAGAGGAAAAGGAAGAGAGCCATGATGTGGTCTCTCATACTCATGTAATTCTCATTTTTTTTATTTAAATAATTTAATAATACATTTAAATAGATGAGCAAGTGGTCTTGAGATAGTGCATCTATCTTAGACTCACTTGGTTGAGACATTTTCTCAACTTACACACTAATTTAGGAGAGCTAGTTGGAGAAAATCTCTCGTCCAAACTAGAATCCTTGGTTTGAGGAATTCTCATGATTCTATTTATTTAATTTAATAATTGGATTTATTACTGATTTTTTAAAGAGTGAGGCTAAAATTCCCCCCCTCAATGATAAATTCAAAACCAACAAGGAACCATATTCGAAGTTCTCAAGTTGATCCTCAAAAAACACTGCCTAAAAAACCACCAAAGCTAGATGCCAAAAAAAAAACTCAAATCTGAAGAGATCATGAATCAACTGCATGTCTTATTCATCTCTAAACGCCACTTGAAAAATCCATCATGTTCCAAGCAACAAAAGGATCCAATTGTCCTTTGCTTCAAAACAACATTCGGTGTCCACTGAGACAATTTGATGAACGCCCACTGGTGTATTTGCTGATGATGATCGCCCATTGGTTGATGAAGATGCCCATTGGCTGCCTCACTGATGTTGTCAAGACTTTCAGTCTGACAACCACTTGGCAATTTCATTGACATTTTCTGCCCTTTGCCAGCTGGAAAGAGAGACAATCTTCTCCAAATTATATCTGAACTCCCCCTACAGGTGTAGGAGTATTTCACTGGTGCACTCCCTCGTTCAACTGCACGAGAGTATCATCTTCATTTGACTGTTGGCTGCAATATGTGTGAGTGAATTCGATTGTAAAACTTGTACAATCTACTGGTTGTGGATGACCATTCCCATGGATCAATCCATGAATAATCGATCTTTAATATCGCAGTTTGGTATTGTTTGCAACATTTCTCTGATGAATGATTCTACTTGCCACAATGTTGACAATGATCTTCCAGATGACCCATTCTTTGACAATGAGAACATTTTGGTTTGTTTGAAACTTGAGTCTGTATGTATTGTTGTTTGTATTCAACATTCTCATGGCTTGTTGATTGTATTTGATAAAGAAACCCTGCACTGATGAACTTAATCGGCTTAGAATAATGGGGTATATGCAAGTTGCTTTCATCTTTGTCATATCCTAATCCTCATCGATTTTGATTACTTTGAATTTCTTCCCATGGCTTGATGATTGGTTTGGAAGAAAGTTGAACTCGAACAACTTCAACATTTGAAGCTAGTTGAATGAATGAAGTTAAATGATCAGCTGTCTCTAGATTGGTCAAAGACTTGGAAGCAACACTCTTCTCTTGCAACTCATTTCTCTACAGTTGCGACTCCAGTTGAAGGAACTCAATTGTTTCATGTGCGTGTTGAATATGCACTTGAATGTGAACAAGAGTTGTTTTACTGATTTTCACCATGTCTACAGTAGTTGAGACGATGAAATTGTTAAGAATATTTAACAACTGAGTACTTTTCACCATGTGAACTTGTTGGACCTCACACTCGCTTGCTTTTAATACTTGCTAGATTTGTAGAACTCGCTCGCT
>APFE030402396.1:615-15393 GCA_000404065.3 Pinus taeda
CAACTCCCTGTGATGCTGAATCTGAGCAAGCCTCTCACAGAACTGAAAACATGACATATAACGGAAACCATTCATGGCCAAAGGACAGGCCTGTGATTCTGCCAAAGAGGTGGGTTCCTGTCTCCTATGATGACCACCTTTTCCCCCCTTACGAGGCCTCTGCTGTACTTCCACCTCTGTAGATGATGAATGGTCATCACCTTGCTCATAAGTCTCGGTATCTGACATGGTTTTGGAGCAAGATGGGCAAACTGAAGTATAAAATTGAACTGCTGCCTCTGCCTGCAAAATGTTGAGAAGTATGCTGTTTTCAAGGGGAAAAAATCATAAGGGAAATGTTAGGGGAGGGATTTTTAATAAGGAATGGGAAAATATATAAAAACAAGAATTTTTAGGGATACTTCACAAAATGTTAAACACATCATCTCATCTTCCATCATTAGGAAATCATTTGCAACGAAATACTTTATTAAGATTTAATCATAAGGGAATAAGACTTCTTTTACATCTTTGTCATAAGGGAAACAGGATTTTAGGGAAGGAGTAAAGAGGAAAATAGGGCTTGGTTTTGGGGAGACACAGCAATATTCTTTTGCAGACAAAAACTACAGCAATATGTCCATTTTATAAATATACACAGTTGTATTTTTCTTGTTTTTTGCTATGGATATACAACAGCAGCATGCCTTGCTTTTTTTTCAATGACTATACACAGCAATATCTCTTTTGTTCATATTTGGTCATTTTGGCATATTATTGCTCTTTTTCTTTTTACATAACATTTTTATATTTTTTTTATTCTTTTGTTTTCCTTGCTGTTGGTTCATTTAGTTTGCTTGCTGTGGGGAGGGTATTAGGGTTTGGGTAGAAGCATTAGGGTTTTTTAAAGGGATTTGGGAAGGGATAGGGTTTTAGGAATTTGAGATGGGAAATTTAGTATTTAGTGCAAATGAGAGAAGAGATAGATATATTACAACATTTGTGAATTGAATTTCATAGGGAACAAGGAGGGAAAAAGAGGGACTTAAAACCTTGAAAAAAACACATAAACCCTAGCATAATGCCTACATTAGCAATAGCCAAATTAATCCATTCTCTTGCCATCTTAAATGATAAAACCATTAGAAACATCATTATTTCATCATCCATTAGCATCCTTCATGAATTTAGAGCCTACCTCGATCGATTTGACACTTAGGAGGGCGATTTGATCGATTTGGAGGGTTTCTGGACAAAACAGGCCGAGTGGTCGCGCCCCTGTTCTGAGTGGTCACGCCCCTGCTGAGTGGTCGCGCCCCGCCCAACTGGTCGCGCACCTAGTTTGAGTGGTCGCGCCCCCTGAAAATCAACCCAATTGCTGCAAATCGCCTTCTTGATCTCTCACTTGTGTTTTGCAAGTTCTCAAATGCATAATGAGGCTATGTAGAGGGAAATTTAGTCTTTATAGGTCCAAATTTGAAAAAAATTAAATCACCAAACCCACTTTCTAATGTTTTTTTCTTTGACATTCACTTTAACACTGTTTTAAGTTCACTTTGCCTTAATTTGATCTTTTGAGTGCTTTAACTCGGTTCTTTTTGTAGGTTGACTATCTGATGGACTCTGGCGAGGAAACTAGGGTTATTGCCAGCATTCCGAAGAATTTTGAAAATTTTCCTTATTTTTGCAAATTTCACATGACCTTGGGTTTAAAAACAGGGTTTTTAAATCCAAGGTATAAATGAGTTGTAGCTGATGAAAAATATCAATGGAACATATTTATATACCTCCTTCCAGCTTGCTGGGGACTATTAGACCTTTGACTCATGACCTTGCAGTGATTTTGACCAAAACCCTAGACCTAGACTTGGGATTTCAAGACAAAAATAAAACAAGTGTAACACAAGCTTGTTCAAATGATATGACCTAATCCAGCAAAGCCAAGAAGGGAACAAAGACCAGCTCCTCCATCAGTGTTATGGCATGCCTAATGAGATTCAAAACTGATATTGATGAGACACCTACCTATGCATATGCAAAGAGCTTTTGATCACCGATGGAGGGCTCAAGACCGACACTAACAAATTGAAAGAGCTGAAACTGAGGGAACTTCCTGAGAAGAAAGATTTTATGAAAAATGATAAAAAAAAATAGAAGTGAAAATAGCAAATAAACAGCGATACCAGACAACAATATTGATTACGGAGTTAGTCCTTGATGGACTACGTCTCCGGGTATGCTTTCAAGATGGGTGACCACTTTATTAGGATTGAAACCGAAGAGGTCAATTACATAGAAATTTGACCAAATTGAATGTGCACATAGGTACTTCTGGTCACTGTCATAAGATATCTCTCTGAACTAGCTTTCCAATGCCTATCACGGTTCCCAATTCTAACTCTGGATGCTCCTATTACACTAAAAGAAAAACAGCCTATATCCCTCTAGAACTTGCACATGAAACTCAAAACCACTCTCCCCCTTCTTCAGTGAGAAAAACAGCTCATGTGACTACCATTTACCTAAGTTTGGTTATATCTCGACGGTTCCACTATCTATTGGGTGAAACGGTGACAGTGGTTGTATTGCACTCACTTGGTGCATTTTACTCCGCAATCTCTGATGCGGTGAACTGCAACCCCGACCATGGTAACTACCACTGACTATTCACATGGTCATGGTTCCCGATGCAGTTAGTGCCGCGGTCTCCAAGCCTAGTGATTCGCCATGATGTTACCTCCCAACAACTCACATGGAAAATGGTTTATGTCTCCGCACGGTCAAGCTCTACTATGGTAAACCCTGACAACTTATCTTTTATTCGGTCACATGAGCCTGCTGCGATTAGAGACTCTGTACAGTCTAGTTCTGGCAGCTAGGACTATTATAACATATTTGTAATGTTTTAATATGTAATGTTTTGTATTATCGTCTGAGATGGTGTTTTTGTTTTATATGGTAAAGGTTTAGACCTTAGGTTTTACTTAGGATATTTGTAATACATGAATTTGATTAGGGTTTTAGGTCTTAGGTTAGGGTTTAGACTTAGGATTGATGTTTTCCTCCATAGATTTTAGGGCTAGGGTATAGTCATAGGTTTTAGCCTTTACATCAAAACCCATTTACAACCATTTGTCACAAAGTGACATTCAAACCCACACACATATCTTCGACACAAAGCTACATTCAAGATGACATCACATGACAACAAATCCATCGACAACCAAATCCTATGAGGCGGATGACATTCACATATCGACGATTAAATATTGGCGAAACTGACAACAACCAACATGTCAACAACTAGGTTCCAAACCATATCACCATAAAAACCATATACATTACCGAACAACCTGAACCATAAACATAACTGTCGAAGCTGACGAAACCAGACACTAAATGTTGATGACGACATTGAACCTGTGTAACTAATCTGACGAGATCCTCTTGGATCAGGGGGACACCATCCTCAGTGTTCAATCACACCTATACCTCAGCAAAACCACTGAAAATAAAACATAATGCCCATGGAGCTTTGTAACATAGCTCGATGCAGTGTTTACAATGATCACCTTGCTGAAATGAAAACCAACATAACAACATGACAACTATAATGACATGACACACATACATCTCATTGGAGCTTTATAACATATCTCATGGCATTATTTACATCCATATACATATGTACATATATCAAAACATCACCCAACATATTCCAAAACATATACCAAACACCATACCAAAACTACTTTACCTCAAGTGGCAAGCAATTAAAAATACATAGCTCGCATCTGATCCACCATCTCCCATGTAGCTTCGTCGGGCCCAAAGTGATTCTACTTCACTTTAACCTACTTGATTTCTCGGTTCCAAAGCATAAGCACCTTTCTCTACAATATACATTGAGGTTCCAGCTGGAATTCTCCATATGGCTCCACCTACAATACAGACCAGTCAATCACATGATAAACATATTTAATATACTTCTTAAGAAATGACACATGGAAAACATCATGGACTTTCACTATCGGAGGCAGTGCAAGTTGATAGGCTACTAATCTAACCCTCTCAATAATCTTGAAAGGTCCACAAACCAGGGTGTCAGCTTGGCACATGATCCAATCCACGAGGATCTCTTCTTCTTTTTTGATGTGCAAGTACACATGTTCCCCAACCTCAAAATCCTTGAACAACCTGTTCTGATATGCATAGCTCTTCTACCTATCCTGTGCTGCTTTCAAATTCTTGTCAATTACCTACATTTCCTACTCTGCCAACATGTCTAGTTCAATCAACAACATGTTAATTTGATCACTCCAACTAATGGGAGTATTGCAACTCCACCCATACAATGCCTCAAACAGACTCATTCTTAGTGACTCCTGGTACCCATTTTTGTAAGTGAACTCTACCAGTGGAAGGTACTCTTCCCACTTCCAATGTTGACGAATCACATACATCATCAACATGTCGTCCAACATCTTTTTGACCATCTCTGTATCTCCATCCATCTGTGGATGATAAGTTGTACTAAAGGCAACCTTTTTTCCCAAACCTGCAAATATCTCCTTCCAAAACTTGGAAGTGAACTTCACATCCCTGTCTGACACAATCTTCTTCAAAACTCCATGTAATCTAACTGCATCCCTCATGAAGACCCGTGCTACATCACTCGCTGAGAATGTAGACTTCACTGGAAAGAAGTGTGCTATCTTTGCCAATTTGTCCACCACTACCATGATGGAATCATGTTTTCTGATTGTCCTTGGTAATATTTTGATAAATTCCATGGAAATGACCTCCCATTTCCATTTTGGAATCGCAATCAGCTGTAGTAGTCGACTTGGGTGCTTACACTCTGCCTTGACTTGTTGAAAATCAAAACACTTAGCCACAAACACTGCTACATCCTTCTACAGATTTAGCTAATAATAAAAATTATTCACTGAAGTCAATGTCTTCTAATAACCTGGGTGATATGATATGGTTTTGCATGAAACTCCCTCAAGATCACCTTCTTGAGCTCACTGTTGTCTAGAACATATATCCTATCTCTAAACCTAACCAATCCATCTGCTGAAAGATTATAGTCCACATCATGTGCACCTACACCTGTACCTATACTACTGCCCATACCTATACCTATATCTATACTTGTACTCTACTGCAACCTGTACACAATCTCCATATACCTCACATTCTGCTAATCTACCTGCAAAATCCTATCCCATAGATTTGTCCCATAGGAGCTCATAGCTTCTATATGATTTTATTGTATCTACCTGCTAAGAGCATCTACGAACCTATTCTCCTTTCCTTTGATGTATTTGATCTCAAAATCAAACTCGTTGATCATGGCCAACCATCAAGCGTGCCTACCATTCAGATTTGGTTGGTCAAATAGATACCACAACCCAGTGTGATCACTCATTAGTAAAAACCTCTTGCCAAGAAGATATTGCCTCCACATCTTCAATGCATGTATGCTTACTGCTAGCTCAAGATCATGCGCCGGATAATTATTCTTGTGCTCATTTGGTTTTTGTGACTCATAGCATACTACATGTCCTTCCTCCATAAGGACTCCACCAAGTCCTCTCTTGCAAGAATTTGTACATACTAGAAATTCTTTGTCTAGATATGTGATCTTTAACATTGTTTCATGTGTCAACAATTGCATAAGTTGTTCAAAACTAGCCTCACACTCCTCTATCCATTCAAACTTCTTACCTTTCCTCTACAATGATTTTATAGGATAAGAAATCTGCGAGAAGTTCCTAATGAACCTCGTGTAATAACCTGCTAACCCTATGAAATATCTCACCTCATCCACATTCCTGGGACTTTCCCTCTCCATGATAGCTCTAATATTTTGTCGATCCACTTCTATTCCCTCCTTAAAGACAACTAGTCACAAGTAATGTACCTCAGTCTAAAATAAATTGCACTTGTTGAGCTTAGCATACAATTGATACTCTCTCAACAACCTCAACACTATTGCCAAATGCTCAACATGCTCTTCCTCATTTTTAGAATATACCAATATGTCATTAATGAACACAATAACAAACTTATCCAAATAGGGATGCAACACACTATTCATCAAGCACTTAAATGTAGCTGGAGGATTAGTCAAACCAAATGGAACTACAATGAACTCATAATTTCCATACTTGGTCTAAAAGGTTATCTTGTAAATGTCCTCTTCCTTTATGTATACTTGATGATATCATTATCTCAAGTCGATCTTCGAGAACATTGTTTCTCCCTTCAGCTGATCAAACAAGTCATCAATCCTTGGAAATGGATACCTATTATTGATGCTCACTTTGTTCAACTACAAGTAGTCAATGCATGATCTGAGAGTATCATCCTTCTTCATCACAAACAATATCGGTGTGCCATAAGGTGATACACTTGGCCTAATGTATCCCTTGTCTAACATTTCCTTCAACTGTAACTTCAACTCTACCAACTTAGGTGTGCTCATCCTGTAAGGTGCTTTTGAAGTTGGAGTTGTCGCTAGCACTAACTCAGTAGAAAAGTATACTTCCTTGTGAGGTGGGAACTCTAAAATATCTATAGGAAACACATCTCGAAACTATTGTAGAACTAGGTACCTACTCAAAACATTTGCATTCTCAACTTTCTTACCTTTTTTACTAGAAATATGCACTGCAAATAACACACACCCTTTTCTGTGACTACTTTTGGCCTACATAGTTGTCACCATCCTAACTTATGTGGATTTATTATTTCCCTATAAGACTCTTGGTTCCCCATTGTCATCCACGCACTCAATGGATTTTTCATAACAATCCACCTTGTTCCTATGAAGGTATATCCAATATATACCCAATAGAATACTATATGATCCCAATGTTAATACATTTAGGTGTGTTGCAATAGGCATACCATTCAAATCAAATGCACAAGCTCTTACCCAGTGATGAACTCGCTTCTTTGTACCTATAGCCAACTACACTAACCAAGATTCTGCATGCACTTCTTTATTGAAACCGCACTTATCCACTAAGTCAAGACTAAAATAACTATAATTAGATCCAGAGTCAATCAAAATAGAAACAACTTGATCACAAAGCTTACCATCCATCTCAATCATAGATGCCTAATGGTATGCATGTATGTTATCCAGTGTTGAATAGATACGAGGACCGCTCTAACCAACATCCCCAACATTCTATGCCTCTTGTGCATTATATATCTAAGGCCTACCACCCTGATTCTATGGGAAATCTCTCTTAAGGTGTTCCTTACCACATTTCCAACACTCTAACCATCTAGTACAATCACCTCTATGTTGTTGTTGTGATCCATGTCCCTGTCTAGCTACATTGAACTTCTTTTGTGGTGCCACATTTTCTTTCTCTTTTGCATGCTAAGACCTTGTTATTTTTCGCTATTATCCTTCCCTTTCCATCCTTGCTGAGATTCATTCTTACTCTTTGACTATTCATAGAATGCTTCAATTTCTTAATAACTTCCTCAAGTGACCAAGGCTCATCATACTCAATCTGATCTCTAAATTCTAATGGAAAACAACTTACAAATCATTGAAATTTAGCCTTCTCATTTTTAAGATGTGATACATACCTTAATAGCTCCAAGAACTTGGTCGTATACTCCTCATCTATCATTGATCCCATATTTAACTCATAGAATTCCTAGGCCTTGCTTTTGTAGTACCTTTCTAAAAAGTAATTCTTCCTGAAAATCCTTTTGAACTCATGCCAACTCAAGTTCTGCATCTTGACGTCTATGGCCCGCTTCACATCTTTCCACTAGACATCTTCTTTGCCTTTCTGGCTGAAGATAGAAATTATGGCCTTCATGTTTATTGTGTACTCATGCAAATCAAATAACTTTTTCATCCCAAGTATCCAAGCATCTTCATCTTCTATTTTCTTCAAGTCTCCATAAAATTAGGTGGCTTTACTTTCTTAAACTCATCACACAAGTATCCACTATCACTCCTCCTATAAGGATGATAACAATGACGATCATGATGCCTATCAGAATTAGAACTAGAATAATAATTGTATCAATCAACTCTCCTATTTGGAGTATCCAATAACCTGGCATCTTTCACTGTGTCATCTCTATCTGACCTATGACCACCATGAGACCTACTGCTATATGTCTGATTAGCTTTGTCCTCCTATCAATGGTTGATCCAAAGTGGCCCCTGTCGCTACAATTCTAACAAACTATGAAAGAGTATTGCATTAACCTCTACGCCTTTCTCTTATGCGTACATGATTTTGTCATTGTCTGCCTTACAACTCCTTATTTATTCCTTCAAGCTTCTCAATGTGTCTGCTAGATCAGAAGAGTGCCCAACACCACGCTGCTCATCGGATTCATAGGGAGAATATTTTTATTCTACCATCTTGCTAGTCATTTTGATATCTTTCTTGCAAGGCATACTATGTCATCTAAACTAAATCACAATAAACTAACATACCTTAGCAAAATTTGGGGAGCATATCTCATCTGCAAGATCATCCAAATCAATGTAATAAATGTGTGACATAATCATGACAACATATATGCATATAATACATAAGCACATAACCAATATAACCATCATTCTAGCTAGAGTCCAGTCATAAATACATGACCATATCAACTACACATACCATGACCTCATGCATGAAAACATCCATACCATTGTACACTGAAAATACACAAGCATAAACAACATGTAACAAATTATACACTCATGACGACACACTTCACAACAACAAAATCCTCATTCACATGGTGACATCACTACAACCATGATTGACACCATGAAAATGCAACAAGCATATAGACCACAAGGATGATTAACACACATGTAATCGACATGAATGCATGACCAACGCACACCACCCATCCATTTCAAGGGCTGAACCATGCTATGATACCACTCTGTAACACCCTCCTCCCACACCTACCTAAGTAATTACCTAACCTAGACAAAAATGTGACAAGAAGTTACTATGATATGTTTCAACCTCCTAATTCACCTTAAGGAAGTGAAACAAAAGGAAACACACCATACTGACCTTCCACATCAGCAACAAGACTCCCAGGAACTATCCCAACCTCTCACATAACAATCCCCTAGGTACCACTGAGTTTTTAGACCATTTAATACTTAGACGCTCCCTTGTATGGGCATGCATGCATCCAGGGCTCTTGACGATCCCATAGCATGGGTATGCCAGTGTCCAAGGACTTTTCTACCTAGTGTTATGCTTGCGTCCTTGGGATTTGAGCCACTTTTTTAGGCCCAAAGCCCAAGTCATTGCCCAAAACTAAATAGCACCTTCAGATGTTAAATATAAAAATGGAATAATTATACAAATAAAATTACTTGAACAAGTACTTGACTGGACCCCTACTAACCACGATAGACATTGCGTCAAACATATCACAAACATGTAATCTACAAGAATAAACAACATATATGAGCATACGGATCTCATACTTATCTGAGAATCGTTAAGAAGCATTGATCCCTTATATCATTAGTTTCATTATCATCTATTAGGTCATAGATACATTATTCATTCATTTAAAAATCAAAACATGAGGACAGACATACATCATCACTGCCATATTACATGGTTATAACTAGTATAATAACAATAGAATTATCAAGGATACATCAACCATAAAATCCACATTTAAACTAGTACATTCATGCATAAGATATCAAGGAAATAACCTCTTATTAATGAATGCAAGAGCCAACCCAAGATGGGACTACCACATTCCACCAAACCATAGAATGGATGAGCTAATTCTCTCTTTAGCCATTCACCCCCGTGCCATATTCCAAGCATGAATATGGGACACAAACCAAAATAACCAACCAGGGCATATCGAGGCTAAACCACCTCACCCTCAACGAAAAAAACGTAGCTTTACCATAATCTACACTAGATCACTAGGCAAACACAATAAAAATGTAATAACAAGCTTTACTGTGATCTCCACTAGATCACTAGGCCAAAAAAAGCATGGATGCCACCGAATTTCTCCACCTACACTGTGAGGAATTTTCCTATCTCCTAGTCTATTAGGCTTTAGCATAATCGATAATCTGATCTAGGGATCACTAGGACCTAAATCGAGACACCACCTTCTAGGCTTTACCATATATCCTACCATTTAGTGGCAAGGATTCCTAGGCCTAATCAAGGGAAACCACTGCTAGGCTTTCCTGTATATCCCTCCATTAATTGATTGAGGAATCATAGGCCCACTGAGGCAACACAAAACCTGAATTTACCATATATCCCTCCATTAATCGGTTGAGGATTCTTATGCCCATCGAGGCAACACAAACTCTGGCTTTACCACAATCCATAGTCTAGTTTAGGGGTTACTAGGGCATGTGTTCTGTCATTCAAAGATCCACCTTACTCAAATTTGAATCCATTTGGCAATCCAGCTCAACCAAAAATGAGAACTACATCACACCATGGATATCTAGAAATGGCAAGGCTGGGTTGAAAACACTGTCACACCTGGAAAAACCCATGCCATAAAAACAAACAACCACATGCAATACCATGCATGCCAAATATAGCAAGTAAAGCACACATGCAAATCGATACCTGCAAAGAATCATGTTGTAGTTTCTTGATATTGCTCTTCCTTCTTTCTCCTTCCTTCCTCTTGCCTTCTTTTCCTTTCTTGATCCAATGCCAAAGTGCTCAAAGAAATCTCTATGTGTCTAAGAGTGAGAGAAAGAGAGAGAGAATAATGAGAGAGCTCCAAAACTGAACTAACAAAAAGATACCAACTAATCCTCATAAGCCTTTTTATCCATTATTTTCCTTCATTTTCCTCCTCACATAAAACCTGTGACCTTTCACCTTCGTTTTCTCCTAATTTCCATTATTTCCATAAATAAATGTGCCAAAAATTCCATTTTTCCTTTCCAAAGATTTAGTCATTGCCTTTGCCAATTTCCTTAGCCATAATAAACCAAATAAACACCCACACTATAATGTTTTTCCCAACATTCAGCTTGGAATAAGTATCCATAAACCACGGTTATTATTTTTTCCTATATTAACTTTTATTTCATGGAATTTTCACAAGGGTTGGTACATTGAGTCATGTAGAGTGTCTCCTACTTTATAGGAGCCCTGGTTGAGTGTATTTTGAGTTGTACTTAATTAATTAAGTTTAACTGAGTTAAATTCAGTTAAACTAGTTCCAATTGATGGAGGAACTAGTAGGAGGTCATACAACAAGGTGTTGCTTCATGTGTTCAACCAATTAACTGATGATTCACTAATAAATAACTCATGCATGTAAGATCTAAGAGTTTCCCAGGACAGATTGGAGTTCAAGTATTGTGAACTATCAGTTTTATAATCATCTAATTGTATAGGTGGTGCATGCAATCATAGGAAGCCTATGAGAATTGCACAATTAATAATTGTGTAATTTTCCAATTAAATATGCACTAATTCCCAAGGGAATTACACAATGAAATAGGAGCTTGGCAGGCAGCAAAATTGGCGAAGTATTGCCTTGAGATGGTCTGGGAAGTAGTAAGCTAGAAAGAAATATTGCAGAGGTTGCTCAAGCTTGACAAAAGCATTGTAATATTCTCATATTTCATGATTAATGCAATATACAGATAGCAGGGTTTTTTATCTGTGCCTTTCCCCAGGAAATAACCATGTTATTTACGATTGAATTCTTTCTCTTGTATTCTTCGTGATTTCATCGATCATTTATTGTTTCCATTGATGAGTACAATAGATTCAAGTAAATTATTTTATCATATTATAATATGTAGTTTGAATCTATAAGGAATTTTTGCATGGTATCAGAGCTGAAATCACTATATAAGAGGAGAATATGAGTTTATCATTTGCAAGAGAAATTGAATTCATAGTGTCATACTTCAAAGCCAATTGGATGTCATTCTACAAATTGAGACTCAAGTATAACATTGAGGGTAGTTCAAACTATATTGCTTGGAAGGATAGGATGGAGGAAATGTTGGAAGACAACAGGCTTAAGGAATTCATAGACAAAGATATTCCTAAGCCAACTGATGATCAATATTTGGCAGAGTGGAGAAAATGTGTGGCAAAGGCAAGATGGATTATCCTTGAAGGAGTTCGAGATCATATTGTCTCGAACCTCCATGGTAAGGAAACTAATTTGCAATGTGAAAAGCATTAACATACCTCTTTCAAAATAGCAGTGACCACAGGAAGAAGGCATCGAAGGACAAGCTTAGAAAGATCAAGATGGAAAAGGGCGACTCAATACCAAGTACTTGACCAAGTTTACCCAATGTTAGGATGAGCTTGGAAGTGTTGATGTTGTGGTTGTTAAAGATGATCTGGTGAATCTAGCACTTCTAGGCCTTCCCATGAGTTGGCATAGCTACCAAGAATCAGTTAATGGGAGGGAGAATCTACCAGAGTGGGAGCGATTGTGGTCTGAATTGGTACAAGAAGATATTCAGCAGAACACCAGAGATGGATCCTCATCCAAGCATGATGATGAGGAGAATTGTGCCTTAGCTAGAAAGGGGAACAAATGTAAGGGTAAGTCATCTCATTCCAAATTTGATTCTAGTCAGGGTTACTAGAAGAAGGGCATGTCTAAATGTTTTCATTTTCGCGAGTTGGGACACTATGAAACAAAGTGTCTACACAAGAAGGCCAATAATAATCCCTCAAGAGGAATAGTAAGTGAAGCTATTGATTCACAATTCGAGTTGGATTTCACCCTCATCACTTGCATGGTGAAATCGGTGATCGGCAGTGTGTGGTACTTGGATAGTGAAGCCTCATTCCATATGAACAACAACAAAGAGTTATTCGGTGACTTGAAGGAGAAGGACCTCTAAATGCACATCGAGATGGGAGATGATGGGAGGTATACCGAAGCCAACATTAGTATTGTTACCTTTCAGAGGGAGTCTAGTTCTCCTCTAACATTAAAAAATGGCATGTATGTTTCGGGTTTGAATAAGAATTTGGTTTCAGTTACCATGTTGGAGGACCGTGGCTATGATGTGATATTTAGCAAGGTAAAGTATTTCCTTCATCACATAGCCTCGGGGCAGGTAAAGTGGATCAGGGTTCAGGTGAAGAACTTCTACAAATTGGATGTAGAAGGTTGTGTTGCTTTGAGTACAAAAGCAGAGAAGGTGCAGAGCTGATACATCTATGAGTTGTGGCATAGAATAATGGGTCACTTGCACCATGGAGCCTTGAAGATCATGCATAAAATTTCTATAGGACTTACCAAGGGTAAACTAGAGCAGAAAGACACATGCAAAGGGTGTACATTGGGGAAGTACACCAAATATTCATTTCATGATAAAGACATTCGAGCGCAAGCGATCCTTGATAGAGTTCACTCAGATGTGTGTGGACTATTCTCTACAGCATCCACGGCCAAGCACAGGTATTATGTAATATTTGTTGATTATTTTTCTCGTAAGCGATAGATTTTCTTCATGCAGAAGAAATATCACACATTTGCTAAAGTTTGTGAATTTAAAGCACTTGTAGAGGAAGACACTGGCATGAAAGTTAAAGCTCTCATAAGCAATAATAGTGGAGAATATGTTTTGAGTGAATTTAAGAAATTTTGTGCATCAGAAGGCATTTGACGGGAGTTAATAGAACCTCATAACCCACAGTAGAATGGGGTGTCTAAAAATAAGAACAAAAGTATTATGGGAGTTGCACGAATGATGTTACATGATCAAGGCCTACCGTTCCAGCTGTGGGTTGAAGCATGCAACAAAACTAGTTATTTCTAGAATGGACACCCTCATCAAATTCTCAAGATGAGTACACTAGAAGAAGCATTTTCAGTTAAGAAACAAGATTTGGCACACTTCAGGATCTTTGGTTCATCAATTTATTGTCATGCTACAAGGTATAGACTATGAGTTTGTGGTGGTTCCTTTTGGTCTTACTAATGCTCCAAGAACCTTCATGTTTTTCATTAACAATGTTTTCATCCTTATCTGGACAAGTTTGTGATAGTATTTGTTTATGATATATTTTTATATTCAAAGAATCAATAAGAGCATGCAAAGAACCTAGTATCAATTTTGATATTTTTAAGAGAGCATGAGATGTATGCCAATCTCAACACTTGTAGTTTCTTTCAGTCTTAGATTCAATACTTGGGACATGTTGTTTCCAAGGAAGGGTGTTATAGACATATTTGGGCACTACAACCCCAATCATATATTTTCATCAACCAAGGGCTTCTGAGTACCTAAAAGTGTTGTTTCATACCCTAAAGGAACAAGGTCATCTGATGACATCATCTCCCAGAAGTTCTCCATGGAAAACTGCTCAGAACTGGTTAGAACTGGACCATATAGATTGCTCAGTCCTAAGGGTGTGATGCATCTCACCTACCATGTGAAAAAAGTGCAATGCATACTAGAAAGCCCTTCTATAGGGTGTGATGGGTGAGAGTAGACAAATGGCAGAGACAGTTTGCAAGGTGGATGATCATGGAATCTTCTAGACACTTCTCCTTGGAGACTTGCCTCTCTAAATTCGCCCAGGGATGAGTAAGAGATCACGAATCTCCAAGTGGAACCAAGAACTACCAGAGAGAGGACACTAATAAAAATCCCAGAAGCTGACTCACACCCCTGCAAACATCTATATATGGATCCCTCATCCTAGAGATCCAAAGGCTGGAATCTTGTATTTTGTAAGGAAGTGTTGTTGGTTTCTTGGTGGAATATCATAGCGTTGGGTGATCTAAGCT
>APFE030402396.1:32449-46267 GCA_000404065.3 Pinus taeda
AAGTTTTCCTCCACATTCTTGTATGTTTGATGATATATGCATTTGTGTGGTCAATATATATCTAGTCCTATATTGCTTATGATTGTAGATCTCTATACTTTGAAGGTATTATGCTGCTTTGACTTTACAGGTGCTCTTTGAAACAGGGTAAGAAAGGAAGGAGCGGCAAAGATCTTTCAAAGGGGAGAAGAAACAAGTAAGGAGCCAAGCGAAAGACTGAGGTTGGTACTCCCTGCTTCTCTCCCATCTACTTCTCATAAAGGAAAACGGAAGTAACTTTAGTTTGTTTGTTTCTAAGATAGCTACCCGTCTTAGTGGGACTAACAGCTTTGAATGGACACTAGATTTCCCGATAACAAAGGGATATCAGTAGACCTGGAAAAGATTAAATCTATCATGGAGTGGTCAACTCCTATGAATGTGGGTGAGGTCAGACCATTAATATGAATGGCGGGTTATTACAAGAGGTTCATCGGGAACTTCTTGAAGATTGGCTATCTTATTACATTTTTGCAAACAAAAGGGAATAAGTTTGAATGGACTAAGAAGTGTGTATCGATTTTTGAGCAGTTGAAGTGTTTGCTTATAAATGCTCCAATTTTGAAGATTGAAAATATTGATTAAGAGTTTTTGGTTTGTACAGATGCATGTAAGGAATTGGTGGAGTCCTGATGCTGGAAGGACATGTGGTTTTCTATGAATCAAGTAAGTTGAATGAGCATGAGAAGAACTATGTGACTTATGATCTTGAGTTGGAAGCTATCATCCATGCATTGAAGATGTGGAGACATTATCTCCTTGGCATGAGGTTTATTTTGATGAGTGAACAGAGTGATTGAGGTACTTGTTTGACAAACCCAATCTGAATGTCAAGCAAGCTAAATGGTTGGATAACCTCAATGAGTTTTACTTTGAGATCAAGTACATCAAAGGCAAGGAGAACATGGTTGCAAATGCTCTTAGTAGGAGAGTGTAGGTGAACCATATTTCAACTGTGAACTCTTATAGGATAGATTTGCAAAAGCGAATATTGCATGCAAGGCAACATGATGAGATGTATCAAAAACTGAAGTAGAGATTACAATGATAGGGTGAAGGTGATAAGGATGAGAAGTATCACCTCACGACAGATGGCTTGGTTAGATTTATGAATAGGATTTACGTTAGGTCCCTATAATAGTACCGTGTCCCACTTATTGTTATTTTTTTTCCCATATATCCCCCATGTTAATATTTTTGTGGCCCATACAAGCCCACTATTGTTCTTATGTTCCCTTACATTATAATTGTTATGTACGCTCTAATTATATTGTGACCCCTTAGACTCCTATATATACCAAGGACCTCTTATCATTTGTCTCATCCAAGCATTGTTCATTTATGTAATGTAAAGGAGGTTTTCCCCTCAAAGAAGATAATTCTTAAGTTATTTTTCTACCTTTTATTCTACTTTGTGAGCTGGTTTCATAACATTAGGTATGGGAGCTTTGGATTCTAGGGATTTGTTGTTGTAAACAAGTCATCTTGGAATTTTCACTATAACTTTTTTTCTACAAATTTTCAAAAGATAAAATTTCAATCACATGGAGCTGAAATGTTGATGAAATTTCAAAAAAACAAATCATATATTTGTTCATTATATTTTCTAAGATATGGCTCAAAGAATTTAGGGTTTTTTCATGCTCCAGAACTTAGTCTCAAACAGGTGACCTTGGGAAAATTGACATAAATTCCTCTACAAGAATTGGATTTGAATTTAGTAAAAATTTACTAAAATTGCATGGACTATAGTTCAAGGTCGAACAGTGAAATAGTAACACGTGGAATTCCTTATAATTTCGCTCTATTGAACTAGTCCATAATCAAGTCATTATGGGAGATAGGGAATAAAATTAGCTTGAAGAATCCAGTATTGGTCTAACTTGTGGTGTTGGAAAGAAGACTTATAGGGTTTCCACAGAACAAAATTTTAGACCTTGGAAATCCGAAATTACAAAGGTACAATATTTTCAATATCGAGCTCCTAAAAATAAATAAATAAATGTGTGTATTTTTTAAATTTTTGCATAACTTTTGTTTGAAAAAAAAGATTGAAATGATTCAAATGGCATAGTGAAGCATAGATATCATTTTTTTATTCCAAAATACCTCAAAAAAATAAAAAAAATAGACACACTTATTGAGCAAACAGAAATCTCTTCTATGACACATGAAGAAGAGGAAGAAATGCAGTGTGATATATCAAAATTATGAGACCAAGTGCAATAAATTTCACTCTCACAAAAAGTATGAAAAAATGAATTGGAAGCAATGATGAATGTTAAGATAGATGGTATAAAAAGGGACATGGCGGTTTTGAATTATGGTTTAAAATTAGACATGGAACAAATGATGAATGTAAATATAGAAGGGTTGAAGGATGGTTTGGCAAAGCTTCCAAAAGAAAGGCTTCCAAATGGTGACAAGGTAATCCATGAAAATAATAATGGGGACAAAAGAAATATGAATTATGATTTTAGAGACTCTAATGTTGGGTTTAAGAACTGCCACATTCCAAATATCGATATGAGGAAGTTTGATGACAAGGATCCAGTAACATGGATACTACATATGGAGCAATATTTTGATCTCCATGATGTGAAACACACACAAAAGGTACACATTGCATATTTATATTTAGAAGCCAATCAGTTTGTATGGCATCGATGGCTTTATTCTTGTAAACCACTTGTCGCTTGGTTAATTTTTACAGAGGAAATGAAAGCACATTATGAGGATATAAAGATAAACATCTTCTTAATCCAATTGATAAATCTCAAACAAAAGGGTTCAATGGCAGAGCACATTGAGGACTTCCAAAAATTGAATATCAGGGTAACTAATATTCTAGAGGAGCATAGGATTAATGTATTCATAGGGACTTTAAAGGATAACATCCAACATGAGGTTCGTCTTTGGGAACATGATTCATTGGAGAAGGAATTTAGGGTGGCAAGGAAAGTTGAAAGCAAAATTATGGCAACAAGGAAGTCTACCACTCACAACTATAAAGATGGAAGTGGTGTTTCTCCTAGGCTTCCACAACCTACAATGTTGACACCATAATAATTGGAGGAAATACAAAGATCAAAAGGGGTTTTTTATAGTTGTGATAGCAAGTACACTAAAGGTCATAATTGTGTTGAGAATAAATTATTCTACATAGATTGTGAATAGGAGGAAGAAAAGGAACAAGAAACATCAAAAGAAGAGGATATACACCAGGAACCAACTCCAAAGAAAGAAGAAATGAATATGACCATATCTTGTAATGCATTGGTAGGAATTAACAGTCCTCAAACTCTCAATATAGAAGGATATATCAAGAAGAAAAAAGTAATAGTGTTGATGTACTCAGGTAGTACCCATAATTTTATTCATTGTAAGACAATGAAGGAATTAAATTGCTTCCTATATCCAGCACCAAAGTCTCAAGTGATGGTTGCAAATGGAAGAACTATAAACTTCTCTAGAAGGTGGCATAATATCAAGCTAAACATGGGGGGGTCCAATGCTTTCCATTCCAATGGGTGGTGTTGATGTTGTACTAGGAGTCCAATCGTTACAATCTTCAAGGATGATAACTTTTAATTTTCAAGAACTTTTCTTAATTTTTTTTTTTGGAAGGAAAGGAAGTTGAATTAAGGGGTACTGTAGGGAAACCAAAAAATGTAATCAACTCTAATGGCATGAAAAATCTTCTAAAGAAATAAAAATGGGGTGTAATTGCACAAATATGATCATTAGAGGTTCAAACATCAATATCCTCTATTTATCTAGATCTCCAAAAAGTCTTGGACAATCATTCCAAGGTTTTGAGACTCTCAAAGGCCTACCACCTATTCGTGATCATGATCATGCTATTCATTTGATTCCAGGAAGTGTTCCTCCAAACATCATACCTTCCAAATGTCCCTATTCCCAAAAGAGTGAATTGAATGTATGGTTGCAGAAATGCTAAAGGCCGGTATATTTCAACCCAGTGAAAATTATTTCTCTACTCCAGTAGCATTGGTGCACAAGAAGGATGGATCATGTCGTATGTTTCCAAATCATAGGGAGCTCAACAAGATCACTAATAAAGATAAATTTCCCATTCCTATCACTGATGAATTATTGGATGAATTGCATGGAGAAATTTACTTCACCAAGTTGGATCTTAGTTCAGGATATTATCAAATTAGAACAAATACTGAAGACATTCTGAAAAAAGCATTCATAACTCATGAGGGTCATTATGAATTTTTTGTCATGCCCTTTGGCCTTACTAATGCACCTTCCACATTTCAAGGTTTGATGAATTACATTTTCAAACCCTTCCCTAGAAAATTTGTGTTAGCATTTTTTTATGATATACTAATCTACAACAAGTCTTGGAAGGATCATGTTCAACATGTTGATAGAGTGTTCAAACTATTAGAGGAGAAGAAATTATATGAAAAAACCCCCAAATGTTTATTTGGAGTATAAGAGGTGGAATATTTGGGTCAAATTGTATCTCATGAGGGTGTTAAGGTAGACCCTAACAAAATTAAAGCCATTAAGGAATGGATAATCCCCACAACCATAAAGCATCCTTGAGGATTTCTCGAGTTGACAGGGTATTATCTCAATTTTTTAAAGAATTGTGGGAGAATAACAACATCACTAACAACATTACTGAAGAAATATGCATTTTCTTAGACTCTACGAGAAACTAAGGCCTTTGAACATATTAAAAAGTAAATTTGCCAAGCAGCGGTCTTAGCTACACCAGACTTCACAAAAGCATTTATTGTGGAATGTGATGCCTCAGGAAATGGAATTGTTGTTGTTTTAATGCAAGAAGGAAAACCCATTTATTTTGGCATTCTTCCAATCAAGGGAAAGTATTTATACAAACCTATTTATGAGAAGGAAATGTTGGCAATACTATAGGCACTAA
Source organism: Pinus taeda (assembly GCA_000404065.3). NCBI lineage: Eukaryota > Viridiplantae > Streptophyta > Pinopsida > Pinales > Pinaceae > Pinus > Pinus taeda. The sequence goes on from APFE030402396.1 coordinate 37,413, forward strand.
AGAAATGGAGACCTTACCTAATGGGAACACACTTCAAGGTAAAAAAAGATCATGATAGTCTTAAATACTTTTTAGAACATAGATTATCTTCAGAAGAGAAGAAAAAATGAGTCACGAAGATGTTGGGTTATGACTTTGAAATCGTCTACAAAAAAGGGAAGAAAAATGTTTTTGCAGATACACTCTCAAGAAAGGATGAGGATGTGGAAGAATTTCTTTATGTTGAGAAATGAAGGGCAAGACAAAATTTCAATTTCTTTTAACTATGACAATTTCTTGTGATATTATTTCTTTATATTCATATTCTTATAGTTAGCATGTGTTATTATCATCAACCAAATATCAAAAATGAGAAGATAATCAATGCATAAGTACACAAGGTATTGGCACCAAGCCAGGGCAAAACCTCTCCAAACTGTGAGAGGAAAACCCATTTGAACTCTTTCTTATAGAATATTTATTGATGAATTCCAAGACTATTGACATAAGGTTGCCTTCAACATCAAAATGACAAACCCTATGAAATGTACCCAAGCAATAATTTTCCTTCTACTACTTCGCACTGCAATTATGATCTAGGATAGGCTCATCTAGCCTTCCCTTTTCTTCTCTCTTCCTGTAGGCTAACCATCCATATTATAACCCTTTAATTTGAGCTTAATTTGAGATTCTTTGATGTCGAGATAGTGATTGTCCTAGGGCAATGAGAATAGAATTGTGTACTTCAGAAAGTAGACTTACGTGTGAGGAAGATTAGGGCTCTTCTAGCCCTTCTATTACTTCAATCTTCTTGGATATGGATCCTTCCTTCAATCTGTTGCTAGATCAAACTTCTAAATCAAAAATATATCAATGTAGATTGATGCCCTAGCGTAGATCAAAATTCTGCACTTGTGAATAGACTTGATGAATACTTTCGATGAGGGAACATAATTCCTCACTTACTGCAACTATCTCTTCTTCGTCTCCTTTACCTCGAATTCTCTTCATAAATGTGTAAGAGTGATTGTGCTATATGGAGGTATCATTGTTGCCTATACATAGGCTTGTCTCCTCATCTTTAAGCTGACTTGATCCCTTGGTTAGGCCAACAACATTGAAGGCTTCTAGAAATGATTGAATACTTTATTTCAAGCGGCTTCCTTGTATCCATTTGGTGAGTACATTTTGCTGGTTTTCATTGATGATCTAGAAGGATTTTTTGACTAATAATAATTACATTTAAAAGTGTAACAATCATTTTACATTACTTGACTTAAGGCTATTAAATGGGAGCCATTACTAGACCAAGAAACTTATTGAGCATGAAACCCATGACTCAAGCAATAATATAAAAATATTCTTGATACAAAATTACATCATTGACATTATGAAGATCGAACCTAGTTATAATATTTTCAACACTCCCTTTTAACTAGGAAGTTATTCATACATACATGGTACATGGACATTCTCAATAAAAGAGTTCTCATAAGAAAAGAGTCAGATTAGTTATCCATCTATTATAGCATCATTTCAACCAACATTGTTTCCATATAGCAAGGCCTTGACCAACAACTCTATCTCTCAAATCGATCAGAGCACACAATGTTGGTGTAACCAATGATTGATAGACATGCATCATCATTGTCTCTCTTAGGGTCATACCCACCTAGGTGTTCATTGAGTATGTCCTCCTAAGACTATTCTTATCTTGGGTTCCCAACCCTCAATAATATTGGTCCTCTTTCCCACTCTTGTCTTGGATTCCCTACCACATCCTAAAAGAGTGTCGGATGCTAGATGATTACACAATCCTCCATTCTTTCTTCCAAATTGAAGACAAGAATGTTGTGTCTAACTCTCCCTCTTAACCAAGGGTGAGTTCCAATATTCTCTTCACTCAAAAACTTACTCGAGTTCCTTTACTCCTAGGAACCCCCCAGAGCTCCCTCTTACCTAGGGACTCTATCATCAGTACTTTATAAGGTCTTCTAGTTGGCTGATGATCCAAGACTTCAATTTCTTCACATGTAGGGTTTAGTAATCCATCACTTTCCTCCATTATGTCATTCCTTCTTTCCCGAAAAGTATCTTCTTTGGCTTTACATATGGGACTTCCTTCATAGGGCCATCTATGTTCACTTTCCTTTAACAGTGATTTCTCTGGATCACAAGGTACATAGTTGTGACATTCTTCACAACTCTCCTAAAATTGGCCCTACACACATACCCAGACTTTCTCCAAGAGGTTAGAAACAAAAAACAAATCACATATTATCTTTTTGGTGATGGCCTTTTCCAGTGACATCTTCTTGTAGGTATCAACATCATGCATACATGTTGACACATCTCCTAACGATATTTGTTGTCAAGGGTATTCATCTTTTCAGGCTTCCATCAGAGTCTTCACATCTTTCCAGGAAATTTCTTGGTCAAACATTCCTAGTCCTCTGGATTTTGATTTCCTTCATCATGGTTTAATATTTCACGATCTCTTTCATCATCACACCTTCAAGAGATTTCAATTAGAGTTTCTTTAATTGTGGTCAACCACCTCATACTTCATATGAGGACATATTATGTTGATTTCATCTAGTGTAACTTATGCCTTTATGCATCCTTTCAGAGGAGGAGATCCTTTTCCTTTTGATCATGCCTGATACATGTTACCTACAACCATATATCATGACATTACAATATTAAATACAAATACTTACCTCTAGGTTATCTAGGCTTCTTCTAACAGCTTCCTTGATTGAAAAGATCTTCAATCCCTATATATGCTTCATTTCACAAGTTATCAGACCATCATCTCAAGAATTCCAAAAGTTGGATTTCCTAATGAAACACTTGCTTCCTTCCCAGATTAGAGGATCATCTGCTGAGGTTTCTATCAGAGATTATTGAGGATCTTGCATGTCTCCATCTAGAAAATGTTTTCCCTTTTGACTTCTTGTCCTTTCCTTTAATGTCCAATGAGATTCCCAAGAGCTATGTCCTTCATGCTCGACAGCCATGGATTTTGTCCTTCATGATTACGATCTCTTGTTTCCATGATGCCACAATGCATCTTATCATCATGATCATATCTACAGGAGATTTGGGGCTTGTGAAAGGACCGTTTTGTGAGGGACACCATCTCACTCATAGTAGAGGTTTGTTACTTCATCTTTCCTTAGCCCTTTTCTTTAGCTACCTCCATTCTTCTGACGATATTAGATTCTTTCCATAATCTTCCCATGGCAATGAATCTTAGCTATACTAAATTGTCTTGTTTGAGGGCCAAACTTCCCTTGTCATGCTTTAGTCTTTTAACCTTCAACACTTTTTTCCACAACTTATCCTTTTTCCATTTTACACAAGTACCATAAGTTGTTATATGAGGAATCTTCCTTGTCCCAAGGACACTTGACATCTTGCTTAACGCATTCACATCATACTCTATCTCAATATATTGGCAATGAAAAAGTCATACCACCAGAACAAAATCATGATCTCAGTCACAACATTGATTATGAGAATATCTTGGTACAGCTGTCTTAGATATAAATATAAATATAAATTAATCTATAAATAATATATTATATATATATATATATATAATATATATATTATATATATAATTAATATAATATATATATATATATAATATTTATTTTATATTTATATCTAAGACAGCTGTACCAAGATATTCTCATAATCAATATTGTGACTGAGATCATGATTTTGTTCAGGTGGTATGACTTTTTCATTACCAATATATTGAGATAGAGTATGATGTGAATGCGTTAATGCAGGATCATTATTTTTCCAAGACATAACTCATAGATATATTGAGACAGAGAGTGTGTACCTTCCTTGCACCGAGATCTTTATTGTTGCTTCTTCATTATGTCAACGAGCTCTATTGAGATATTTACTATGACAATCACCATGATGATTGATTCATCATCATTGTACACTAGCTGAGATCATCATCACATTAACTATGAGCATGCCAAGAGTATATTTCTATATTGTCATTATAACAATGAGATCTTATTCGAAGACAATGAGACTATATAAATACAGTGAGGGTTCCTTGTTTACATTGATTGTTGTGAAACAGGTCCACCGACATTGTGAACTGAGATCCTTACCTTCCAGTGAGACTATAGTAGTTACTGTTGCTTCTGATTGTTTTGAGACTGTGATCTTAATTTATTGTCATAATTCTGAGATTGATCATCTTTTCCACTATTGTTTTTGTGTCTCTTCATCAAGACTGTAATTATCTTCTTGCATTGATGTCACCATGATACCTTCGATTATGTTGGGATATATCAAGATCCTTATCATTTTATTTTTGTTGAGACTATAGCCTTCAAGCTATGTCAAGAATGTAACTAACACAAAACTTATTGCATCCTCTTGTCATGCTTTCCTTAGGTCCTTGTGATCATGCATTTGTCATGCGATAGAGTGAGACTATCCTCAATTTCTCTTCTAATTTTTATACCCATCTGAGGTAGCAATCAAACCTAAGTTCTGTCCCTCCCTTGATGCGGCTCTCTGCTCCCATATTCACCTAGAATTTTAGAGAGAAATGAGAGTTCTTCTTCTGCCTTTTTGCGCTGACCCATAATTGCTTAATCTTTTGGCTGATGAGACTTGTCATAACTGATCCCATGTTTTCCAACTTCTTCATGAGGGAGGTGATCTTCTGTATGCCCTTAGTAGAACCTGGCTCTGATACCATGTTGAGAAATGAAGGGAAAGACAAAATTTCAATTTATCTTATCTATGAAAATTGCTTGTGATATTATTTCTTTATATTCAACTTCTTATAGTTAGCATGTGTTATTATCATCAACTAGATATCAAAAATGAGAAGATCAACAATGCATAAGTACACAATATATTGGCACCAAGCCAGGGAAAAAACCTCTCCAAACCGTGAGAGGAAAACCCTTTGAACTCTTTCTTATAGAATATTTATTTATGAATTACAAGACCATTGACACAAGGTTGCCTTTAACATCAAAATGAAAAACCCCCCAAAATGTACCCAAGTAATAAGTTTCCTTCTACTAATTCGCATTGCATAGTAGATCTACAACAAGATAATGACAGTCCATAATTATGATCTAGGATAGGCTCCTCTAGTCTTCGCTTCTTGTAGGCTAACCATACATATTATAACCGTTTTATTTGAGCTTAATTTGTGATTCTTTGATGCTGATAGAGTGATTTTCCTAGGGCAGTGAGAACAAAATTGTCTACTTCAGAAAGTAGACATACATGCGAGGAAGATTAGGGCTCTTCTAGCCCTTCTATTACTTCAATCTTCTTGGCTATGGATCTGTCCTTCAATATGATGCTAGATCAAACTTCTAAACCAACAATAGATCAATATAGATTGATTCCCTATCCTATATCAGAATGTCGCACGTGTGAATAGGCTTGATGAAGACTTTGGATGAGGGAATATACTTCCTCACTGACTGTGGCTTTCTCTTCTTTGTCTCCTTTACCTTGACTTCTCTTGATAAATGCATAAGAATGATTGTGATGTATGGAGGTATCATCTTTGCCTATATATAGGCTTGTATCCTCATCTTTAAGCCAACTTGATCCCTTGGTTAGGCCGACATCATCGGAGGCTTATGGAATTGATTGAATACATTATTTCAAGCGACTTCCTTGTATCACTTCAGTGAGTACATTTTGGTGATGTTCATTGATGATCTAGAAGGAATTTTTTACTAATAATAATTACATTTACAAGTGTAACAATCCTTTTACATTACTCAACTTAAGTCTCTTAAATGGGAGCCATTACTAGACCAAGACACTTCTTGACAATGAAACCCATGACTCAAGTAATAATATAAAAGTATTCTTGATACAAAATTACATCATTGACATTATGAAGACTGAACCTTGTTACACTATTTTCAACACTTTATGCCATTTCTATTATCCAACCTGATTGGATAACCCAAACAAGTGATAAATGGAGGAATGACGAAGAGGTATGGACACTCATTCAAAAGTCGCAGCAAGATCCCAGTACATCTTATACATTTAGCTGGAAAATGATTCATTATAGTATAAAGATCACTTATATCTCTGTAAGAATTCCCAACCCAAGCAAACAATTCTTTTGGAATTGCACACCTACCCCTTAGGAGGGCACTCATGATTTTTAAAAACTTACCATAGGGTCAAGAAGGAATTTTTTGGGGATGGCCTTAAATCTGATATTCAAAAGTTTATGGCAGAATGTTTGGTTTTCCAACAAAATAAAGTTGAGGAAATTAAGACCCCAGGTCTATTGCAATCTTTATCTATTCCAATTCAAAGTTAAGAGGAGGTATTAATGGATGTTATCACAATTTACCCAAGTCTAAAGGAAAGAGTGTCATCATGGTGGTAGTTGATAGACTTACCAAGTATGCACACTTTTGTGCATTATCTTATCCTTTTAAAGTCAATACAGTAGCTACTACATTTATGGAAATTATTTAAAAGCTACATGGAAACAGAAAGATTATTTTAAATGACAGAGATCCCATTTTCACTAGAAATTTTTCGATGAAAATGTTTTCTTGTCTCAGTACCCAATTAGCTCATAGCTCATCTTATCATCCTCAATCTAGTGGGAAAACTGAGATAGTGAACAAATGTTTAGAAGGATATATTAGTTTCCTTATATCTGATAAACAAACACATCAAGTGGTTACCTCTAGCTAAATGGTGGTATAACACTTCCTTACATATTGCATCAAAAATGACCCCATTTATGGCACTTTATGGATATCATCCATCATCCATCACATCATATTTAAGTGAAAATTATAAGGTTCAACCAATGTAAGATCACATTAAGCATCAAAAACAAGTTCTCCAACTATTAAAGGATAACCTCCCTCTGGCACAGAATCAAATGAAACAACAGGAAGATCAGCATCACAGTGAAAGAAGTTTTGATGTAGGCAACTAGGTATTTTTATGGCTACAACCATACAAACAAATTTCCCTCAAACAAGATAAAAAGGATAACAAATTATCACCCAATTACTATGGTCCTTACAAGGTGTTGCAAAAGATTGGTACTATGGCATACAAATTAGAATTTCCTGCATATTCCCGAGTACACCTAGTTTTCCATGTTTCATGGTTAAAGAAGGTTATCGGTGACAAGCTCCTAGTTCAAAAATTGTTGCCAAAACTTGATGAAGAAGGAAACATCATATTTGAGCCTAAATCAATCATATAAATAAGAACCCAAAAACTATGGAATCAATTAATTTCATAGTATCTCCTTAAGTGGAAGAAATTACCCTCTAAATATTCCACATGGGAGGATGAGAATTTTATACATATGCATTCAAAACTACTTAAGCATTGAGGACAACACTTTTTTTGAAGGAGAGGGGCATGTTAGGTCCCTATAATACTATTGTATCCCCCTTATTGTTATTTTTAGTGTATACCCCTATTGGTATTGTTGTGCCCATGTCTATCCCATGTTGTTATTGTTGTGCCCCATAGAAGCCCACTATTGTTATTGTTGTTCCCTTACATTATTATTGTTATCTAGGCTCCAATTAGATTGTGACCCCTTAGACTCCTTTATATACCAAGGAGGTATTGTCAATTGTTTCATCCAAGGAATTTTCATTTATGTAATGTAAAGGAAGTTCCCCCCTCGAAGAGGATAATGTTTAAGTCATTTATCTATATTTTCTTTTGTTTTGTGAACTGGTTTCATAACAATTTATCTGTCTGAAAGTGGTGAGTTGAATAAGCTTATGTTGAGGGAGTTTCATGGCAAGCCATATTCAGGCCATCCACGACAGTGGAAGACTTTGACAGTTGCTAATAATTTCTACTATTGGTCAAATTTGAAGAAGGAGGTGGTTGAGTTTGTTGCAAGGTGCTTGGACTATCATCAAGTGAAAGTTGAATCTAAGCATCTAGTTGGTCTATTGCAGTCTATTCGGATTCAAAAATGGAAATGGGGGTTCATTTCCATGGAATTCATTACAATAAGGTTTAGGACATTGGGAAATCATGATTCCATCATGGTTGTTGTTGAAAATTTGAGTAAGACAACTCACTTCATCGCAGTGAAGTCTACTAATTCAGCTAGTGTGGTAGATTAGATACTAATTATGGGGATAGTGAGGTTGCATGGAGTTCCCAAGAACATTATATCAAATAGAGTTTCCAAGTTCACTTCCAAGTTTTGGAAGGACATTTTGTAGGCTTGGGGATTTAGATAGCCTTCAATACAATTTATCATCCACAAACATATGGAGAGATAGAGAGGGTTAACATGATTCTTGAGGATATGTTGAGGATGTATGTCATGCATCAACCGAGGAGGTGGGAGGAGTATCTTCCATTGGTAGAGTTTTCTTATAATAATTGGTATAGGGATTCCTTGAAGATGAGTCCATTTGAGGCTCTCTATGGGCAGAGTTGTAATACTCCTATTAACTGGAGTAATCCAGTGAACAAGGTGTTGATTAGACTAAATATGTTGGCTGAGATGGAGTAGGAGATGCATGTTATAAAAGAAATTTGAAGCAAGCACAGGATAGGTATAAGAGTTATGCATATCAGCATATAGAGTTCAAGGAGTTTTAGGTTGGAGAGCATGTGTATTTTCACATCAATCCCAAGAGGAGATTCTTGAGAATTGGGTCATGTGCCAAGCTGGAACCTTAGTATTGTGGACCTTTTGAGATACTGAAGAGGATTAGAGTAGTGGCACTTACACTTCCACCAACAGTGAAATTCCATGATGTTTCCCATGTTTCATTACTTAAGAGATATGTGCAGGATCTTGTTTATGTGACCGATTGGTTTGTATTATGGGTGGA